>LOJH01019673.1:4481-16480 GCA_001685095.1 Ellobius talpinus | reverse complement strand
ACCAAGCCATGTGGCTAACACAGACAAGAATTATGGGTTAAGATGTAAGAGTTACTTAATAAGAAAGGCTGAGTTAATAGGCCAACAAGTTTATAATTAATGTAGGCCTCTGTGTGTTTCTTTGGGACTGAATGGCTGTGGGACCAGGCAGGACAGAAATCTCTGTCAACACTAAGTCAAGACACTTCTCAAAAACATTGGTGGGAGCATCGGGTAGGCCATTTTAGCAACGTGGGGGAACCTCTCCCCATGCCTTTGACATTCTTAGCATTCAGATTAGTAGAAGCTAGTGGTCTGTTAATTTATTGCCACAAACAAAGGAACAGAAATCAGAAGTCACAGATGTAAATTGTGTTACATGTATGCCTTTCAGAAATGAGTGTTAGCTTCTACATTCTAAGATGAGGAGTATAGCACCTCTCTCTTCTACCTTCCAAGAGTGATCCTGAGACTATGAACAAGGGCTGGAGAGACAGCTCCGCGGCTCAAGTGTACTGATCTTCCAGAAGACCGGATGTCAGGATTGCAATCTGTAACTCCAGCCTGAGTGTATCCAATGCCACAGCCTCAGGGGGTACCCATGTTCATGTGTGCATACCCACTCACACACACTTAAACCTTTTAAAAAAGATGCAAATTAGATGTTTACAAGTGTGACTTGTAAACAAAGCTATAAACTTCAAGGTCATACTATTGCAACAAGTCTCACTGAATGACCAAATATGTTCAGAGATTTGTTCTTCATAGCACTAAAAATTAAATTCCCGGATTATATGACCACATTCAAAGAAAACTGCTTTAACATCGCCCTTCTTCAGTGTATCCACTTCAAGCTGAAAGTAGTTAGCATAGCTACAGGAATTAGCACTGCCCTGCAGGCAGAATTTAAAGGTGTAATTACAGCCTAGTCATGCCCCCAAAGAAGACAGAAACAGCCAATACACCCAGGGGAAGATTCCGATGTCTCTATGTTTGGGAAAGAAACATGAACCCAGAGAGACTACTTCTCATCCAGTAGGAGGCCTAAAGTCAAAAGAAACACAACAGCAAGTGCCAGTGATGGTGTGAGAACTTGGAGGAACTGGTACCCCCTTCCCTAATAGTGATGTGCATTCAAAATGGTATGGCCACTTTGGTGACCAGTTTGACAATTTCTCAAAATGTTAAGCAGAGAGCTATCCATAGCCAGCAGTTTAACTCCCAGGAAAAGACATGAGGAGACCAAAATATGTATAAATGCGTAAGTTTATACATCAGTGCTCACAGCTCTGTTCATCACAGAAGGCAGACACAGAAATAACCTGTGTCCATCAGTGTAGGAAGGGAGAGTCAAAAAAAGAGATTATATCCATAGAGCAGAGTACCATTTGGACACAGAGTCAAATGAAATGTAAAACTGTGACTTGGATAAACTTCAGAAGTGTCACATTAAGTGTAAGAACATGACACACATGATCCTATAAAGCATTCCTTTCACATGTAAGGCCCCAAATGGGCATCTATAGGGAAGGACAGTAGGCGAGTTGCCAGGTGGCAGGGAAGAGTAGGAGTGACAGGGTGTGCCCCTTTCTGGGGTAGGGCAAGAGGTCTGGAACTGGCTGTGTTCGTTATGTAATCTTCCACTCACACTAAAGACCACAGAAGTGTGCCCTGTAAACGAGTAAAAGACTCAGATCTGAGTCTTAAGAAATAAACAAACCCGCCGGGTGGTGGTGGCACACACCTTTAATGCCAGCACTTGGGAGGCCGAGGCAGGTGGATCTATGTGAGTTTGAGGCCAGCCTGGTCTACAAGAGTTAGTTCCGGGACAGTCCCCAAAGCTACAGAGATACCCTGTCTCAAAAAAATAAAAAAGAAAGAAAGAAAAGAAATAAATGAACTCAACACCTGAACTTCCTTCCACACCTGTAAGAGCACTAGGCATCCCTCAAGGCTGATCTGGAGTCTGACTTAGACTGGGGGCCTGTGCTAACACTGGACTCTATGTGGCCACTTGCAAAGGATCAGAGTTCACAATGATGAAACCTGTTAGACAATCCTAAACTAACACTGTCCAGTGGCCCCCAAACAAACCGCTGCAGACAAGAAAAAGATTACAAACCCAAGTTGGACACTCAGGCCACAAGAGCAACCATCCAAGGTAATGGTGCATGTCCAGCCCCATGCTTTATTGTGACAGCACCAAGCCACAATGAAGGACCTGAAGCACCCACCCCTCAGCATCCTTTCCTTCTTGTTCTGAAATTGACTTATACTGGCCACATTCTTCTTTTATTTTTTAATAAAAACCAAATATCAAAGGAGTACAACATAACATCCTGATTATGCAACAGTGAGAGGATTCTGGCAGTCACACTATTTCTCTTACACTCCTGACTGGAGACACCTTCAATGTCTCCATTCTACACCCTGGGTGATTAGGTTCCTTACGCCAGCGCCCTTCCATTAGCTGTCTCCACTTCAGGGAATAGGCAAGCCTGCCGTCACTCAGAGCTAGCCCATTCTGGCCTGTCACCATTCTTCACTCCTGTCACACTTCCACTTCATGACTTCTAGTAGGGATACAGACAATCAAAAGGCTGGAGTAGGTCAGGCTCAACCCAGAACCTTTCAGGGCCACCTAAGTGTTCTCTGGCCTCTTCTGTTCCCACAGAAGACTCAGCATTCTCTGCAAGAGTCTTTTCTGGATGACTCTCTCTTGCACAATTGACAATGGATAGATGTTTTCATTAATTATACCACAGGCTGAATGGCACCAGTTACCGCATACTGGTATACTGAAGTGACCCTGTTTCCCCAGTAGGAGAGTCCTGAAGAAAACAGTTCTGAATAGGCTACAACAACAGCTTTCAGAATAAACTCCAGCCATTTGTGCTCATGTGTATCCTTTTACTCTGGAAATAAAACAACAAAACCCCATCCCAGTAAACCACAGTTGACTTGATATAGAGAAAACAAAACACACAGTTGGAACTGCATCTTATCTTATGGTAATCCCCAAACTGACTTGGAAGGTGGAGTCCAGTATACAGTGCTCACTGGTTCAAGCATTATTCTAACAACTGTGATGAGGTCCTCTGCAAGTCCTAGCTACTGTCCCCTAAGTGTCTGCTAACAGACACTGCTGCACACTCTAGATGCCTTACTTTCATGTCCCATGACAATCCTCAAGGGAACTATAATTTTTCTGCTAAAGATGGTAAACTGGGGATTCTGGGAAGACAAAAATGTACCCAAGGTCACCCAGCTCCATCAGCAGAGACTTCACAAATAGACACTTCCACTTAACTTTTGCTCCTCTTTTCAACAGAAACCATTAATTCAAATGTCAGCTGATTTTGATTAAATCAATACCACACTGAGCGAGGTTTGTGATGCCTCTTCAAAACCCATAATGGATGAATTTTTCCAGTAGAGCAAGAAAACACTGGACTTCTAATATAAATACCAGCATTCACTTTTTAACAAACACAAACAATACATTACCAGATCTGAGGTGGATATTTACAAAGCAAATCCGAATGGATACTGCACACTCTTCCACCTCCTAGACCTCAGGGGCCTCATGGCAAAGCATAGGAGACTTGAGAGTCCTGCAAGATGTCACAACCCCGCCCTTCCTCTTAAAGAAGAAGCCTGCTCTAGGGTAGCAGCCCCTTGTCTTATGTCCACAGTTGGTATGGACAACCAACACCCAACTCCAGATCTCCTGACTTCAAAAGCCACAACGGCATAGTCTGAGTTAAGTGCACATAAGCAGCCTGCTGGCTACATTTTCTTTTCTATAATTCATTCTGCCTTGCCACTGAAATATAACTGTACAGGATCTAAAACTAAGTTTCTCAGAACACCAATTTTAGCCATAAGGGAAACAAAATCTATTGTTAAATAAGGTCAAAAACCAAATGACACTCTCAACAATTGAACATCTCTACATTTGTTAGGAAAAGGAAGGCACTCAGGTGAGCCAAGGTCTGTAGTTAGAAAGCTGCTGGCTGAGCAGAGCTCTGGCCACTTCCTTCTGCATTACGTAAACCTTCTCCTTGGGCTCCCTATTGCCCTGCCACTTCCTGTTGCGCAAGGACAAACAATGGGCAGACTGTTGCCAATGTTTCCATTAATTACACCACAGGCCGGGTGGCATTGATTACCACATACTGGACATTTTGAAATGACCCCGTTTCCTTTGTTCAAATACTCTACCCAAGTGTTTCAGTAATGAATACATTTTACTCATGTCTTTCAGAGAATGAAGAGATACCAGCAGCTGGGGAATCCAAATGGCATCATCATTCTGTTCCGATCATTATTTTATGCTTCTCCTTATGCTGGCTTCCCTTCTGCATTATGTCTAGCTAAGAAAGAAATCTCAAAACCTTAATCAGTCAGTTCCCCAAACAGAACATGTTAAAAATCAGGCAGATTGTACCCCCAGCCTGGGCTTTAAAAGGTATAAATGGCAGCAAGAAAGGAAAAAGTGTGGGGTCAAGACAGGTCAGACAGACAGCCGACCGGCAGAAGTTGTGGGCTCTGTGCAAGTCTCAGAGTCTCACACCATACTATAATTCTCAGCTTGAGGCCGTAAGTCTGAGACCCTGCGGGTGGAGGGCTGGTGCTAAATCCTGGGAGTCAAAGGCCAGAGAGGGAATTGGAGGAGGCCATCAGACAGATGAAGACCCCCACACATGCAGAGCTGTCATTTTGGAGCTCCTTGCTCCAATATCTCAGATGAAAGGAAAGTAGAAGTCTGTATGAGTTAAGCAACACACTGGTATGTTGACACCTGTGCTGACGTCTATCCAGTGGCAAACTGGATTAGCTAAGTGTTCTGTGGTCCCTTTCTAAGGCTCTCATAGTCTGAGCACTGCCCTGTGACCACAGTAGACTTCAGATGTGCTAGAGATAAGAACCTCACTAAACTCCTCCACCATCGGCCTGAAGAATGAACTTGAGTGTTCAACATGGGATGATGGTCACAGACTAAGGATTTCATATGCTTCCCAGCAGCAAAGAGCATCTTACAGTAAACCGGATGGCTGCTCATGACCTGGGAGCCTGATGAGTCCAGAGGCCCATATCATTCCCTACTCAGTGTAGGTAACTATGCTACGTTACTGTGAAAATTGATCCAGGAAACATTTTCCCCACACTAAGGAAGAGACAAGGGAAACTAGGATGGCTTCCTATGGTCAGGCTGGTGGCTGATGGGGGACAGGTGCCGCAGAGAGGTAGGACATGGATTATTCAAGCAGAATGGATGTAGCAGAAGCCATAGAACTGAGTTTGGTAGACTTTGGAGACCTCGATTATGACCATTACGCATGAGATGGAAGGCAGGCAAGTATCTGACTACAGAGAATCCAAGTCTTAGCGAAATAAAAGGGAAAGAAGTGCACAGGCTGTGGTATTCTGGGCTACGGGAAGAAGCCCTCATGGAAGCCACACTCTAATTTCTATGGAATACCATTCTGCACTCCCTCTCCATGTGCTACACTGCATTTGAGGTAAATAAGTTTTATTCCAGAAATGATATTTTTGTTTTCAGAGATCTTTTAGGGTTCTTTGCTCTGATCTACAGTCTGGATGTCAGCATACCAAATGGGCAATTCCCAGCAGTGATTTAGTCTGCCCTCAGACAAGCAAAAAGCTCTCCTGACCAGTGTGCAAAGTGGGAACTGCAGAGTCCCACCAAAACGTCAACCAAGCCTTACGGTATTAGTGTGCAGTCTGTTAGCATGGGCAGAAGCAAATCAGCTGCTGTCCCAAGCTTTGGAGCCAAGCCCTGAAGAAATCCTTTAGGAATCTTTGAGGTCGGGAAGAAGGTAGGAGATGCCTTATTGGGGGGTGGGGGGATAGGTCTGCGAGGGTCCTCCAGCAACAAAGGAGACTTCAGAACGTGCAGGTCGGTGCTGCAGTGAAAAGACCAGCAAGGAGAAGACACTGGTCAACAAATCTGGTGACTTTCAAGTAGAGACAGTTCCAAGTCTTCTGATGCTCTCTGTATTAGCTAGGAGGTCTTAAAAAGAGGTTTCCTTCCAGGAAGGCCTGCCCAGGCCCCTGTGTCTATAACTTGTAGCCCACTGACAAGGCATGGCTCCCCTTTACCTTATTTTGTAATTGGTAACCTTCATCTCTTTACATGCCATCTACTTTGCTCCCCCTCCCCCTTTTCTACTTTCCTTATCGTCTGTTTCTCCACTGGAGTAGAAGATCTAGGAAGGGTTTTTCCTGTGCCTTTAGTCCTAATTCCTTGATATCTACAACAGAGCCCTGGTGCAGAGCCTGCCAGTTCATTCACCTAGGGGATGGAGAACGGGACGTGTACAGAGTTCCGAGCACACTCTTAGTGTCCTAGTTTGCTTTCTGCTGTGGTGATAAAACACTGAGAAAAACCAACTCGGAAAGGCAAGGGTTTGTTTACCTTACTTCCCGTGTCATAGCCCACCCCTGAGTGATGCTAGGGCAGAAATTCAAGCAAGGACCTGGAGGCAGCTGAAGCAGAAACCATGGAGGAAGACTAATTAGGGCCTCGCTCTCCATGGCTTGCTCAGCCTTTCTCATATATCCCAGGATCACTGCCAGGGATGGTGTCACTCATAGAGCTACGTCCTTCCACATGGATCATTAATCAAGGAAATGTCCCCCCAAAGGCTTGAAATTTGGTGAAGGTAAATCTTCAGTTAAGGCTCCCTCTTCTCAAGTGACTCTAGTTCATGTCAATTTGACAAAAACTAAACAGCACATTGGTAAGGAAGAAAAAAATCTGTACATAGGGAGTCAGAACCCAGATGGCTGATAGACTTGAAAGAAAAAAAAAGTGTTCCGAGATAGGAGAGGTGAGTGACACATGTTTAAGATGATGACTTTGTAAAACAGAAAATACAGATAGGGGAGGAAGAATCATTAAGAATCCTACCACTAACATGCAATGTAATCAATTAGCTGTCATGTGCCCTTTCTGATCTTTAAGAGTACTGAACACAGTTGAAGTCATGTTGAATGTACAGTTCCATGTCTCGGTTTTGTTCAGTGATCTTTAAGAACATAATGGTTCCCCAAACAAATGTCTCACTTCCAGTAGGACTTAAACCCTGTGGCGTTTACCATGTGACCTAACACTCTGAGGCTCAAGCTTTGCCACACATATGCTGTAGGAGTAGAAGCCCAAAGATGACCCAGATGCTCCGCCTATGGATCGGAGTTGAGTCTAACCATGAGCACACACCCATTCCCAGGCTCCTGTGTATCTAGCCACATAATTGAGTTCGAGCCAGAGTTCTGTGAAACTGGTAGGTTCAGCCCATAAGACACTCTTTGCCAGTTAGATGCTGTGGAGATCACAAAGTCACAAATGTAAGGAACCTAAAAACCTGAACTCAACAGAGAGCCATCTGCTAACAAGACAGCTTTACTCAGAACAGTAGCACAAGCTATAATACTTCTGTACCATCTGAAAGGTTACACAGGCCAAGAGTACAGCTGCAGCCTGGCCTACCAGCCCTAACACAACTCTCACAACTGTTATTTTTCCATGACAGAATGAAAATGCTTATCAATTGATAGGATGAAGTAACTGAAGACTCTAGGAAGCTGTTCATCTAACCAGCACTCTTTGTTTACTACAAGCCAGGCATTATTTTAGGCCCTGCAGCCGTGATATAACCAGATTAGATGTTTATACTAGTCTTTAAATTTGTGCCACAGTAACTTGAAAGACAGACAGGAAGCACAGAATTTTCTGGAAATGCTGTGTTTCTTGCAGCAAGGCTGGCATATTGAAGCTTGCGGGAGAGGACAACTCCTCACTCCGGCCATAAAGGAAGAGGTTAACACTACACAGGTTAGGATTTCTTTGGAGGGTTTGGCATCCATGAACAACCCGGGGATTTTTTTCTGGGTGGCTCTACGACCTCCCAACAGTGTGACCCTGGGGACCCATTTGGGCCTTTGGTTGACATATTAGATCTAAACTATCGTAGCACTAATGTTCAAATTTACTAACATTCCTTATTATTTTAAATGTAGGGTATGGAAGATTTTTTGTTTTGTTTTGTTTTTCAAGACAGGGTTTCTCTGTGTAATAACCCTAGCTGTCCTAGAACTCCTTCTTTAGACCAGGATGGCCTCGAACTCACAGAGATCCACCTGCCCCTGTCTCCCAAGTGCTGGAATTAAAGGCATGTGCCACCACCGCCCAGTCTGGGAAGATCTTTTTAAAGCTCCAGTTCTGTTTCAATAAACTACGTGTCCTTAATACTACCTATGCACTAATTTACAGACTATAGGCATTCTCTGGGGTTCCTTACAGGGGAAGGCTACCCCCAAAGCCTCTAATACTGCCAGTCTGTGAAAGAAGGAGACAGAGACTCTAGAGTCTGGTATATGTGGCTAGCACCAGGAGAGCTGACAGTAAGTAGGGCTGCTCACACAAGCTCAAAAGTCAGTGTCCAGAATGTAAAGGGAGTTAAATCTCAGAGCAGGAGCAATCAAATAACCAGGCTGTGCTCATGCCTAGCCAAAAAACACAAGCCTACATTTCCAACAGGCAAGTAATAAATTCGACTCGGCCCTCTTCCAGGATTTCTGTGTCTTGGCAGGGCAGGGGTGGTAGAAAGGAGCATGGAGCCAGGCCTGAGGAAGCACTGCGCAGCATGCCTTACCGCCAGAACTGGAGTGCGCCCAATCTCCCATCCACATTTCCTGCTGCCCAAGGAAGCAGCTGTAATTCCTACTGCAAATAAAGGCTGTTCAGAGGAGAAACGTGGGGGGGGGCATAACTACACTGCATAGCCTCAACCTGGAATTTATATCAGAATTTATATCAGAAAGAAAGGCTGTTCAGAGGAGAAGTGTGTTTGAGGGGGTAACTACACTGCATAGTCTCAACCTGGAATTTATATCAGAATAATGTGTGAAACAGAAAAAAATTGTGGACTTTTCTGGAAATTCTTTGTCTCAGTATTTAGACAAAAAGAAGTCAGCCATCTAGCCCTTTCAGCCTATTTTATAATTTCGGGTCAAGAAAGCAGAAACGGATGCCAGAACATGTTCAAAGCAGGGACAGGAATCAGAATGTTATCCGCAGAAGGTTCAGTTTGCAGTGGCAGGCAGAGTTGCCTGGCCAGCCAGTAGTTCATGCTACTCAGACTGTAAAATGAAGAAGGCACAGCGAGTGAACACTAATGCCAGCGTAGACGAGGGCTCTCTGCACTATGGGAACCACTCTTGTGATCAGTCTTTACCCTGCAAGAACACACAGAGCAGCACGTAGTACAGAGCTCACACTGCAAGCAGCTACATCCAGGTCTGTATTACAGAAGGACACCCCTGCAGGCTCCCCTTACCCTGCCCCCACACCCTATATCCTAGGTGTAGACTCAGAAACAGTAGCTCTGATTAGTACATATTTCTTCACACTTCAACTGAGTGTCCACGGTGTGAAAAAGAAAAGAGCAACTACAAGTGAAATGACAGGTTCCAAACAAGGAGAATATAAGTATGTGTTTCTCTTATATGATATCTGTACTCAAAGTACTTCAGATTTTAGAGGTTTTTGGTTTTTTGATTTGGAATATTTGCTCACCCCCAAACTAGCAACCTGAAATTGTAAATGTTCCCAAATCTAATACTGTTTGCTTCTCAGGTCAATGCTCAAGAAGTTCCATATTTTGGAGCATCTTGGATTGTGATAGTGGATTGGGGATGCTCACCTCATAGGAGAAAGAGTGGGAAAGAATAGTAGCAATCAGAAATCCATCAGTCAGTAATGAGCTTGCCATGCAGACACAAGGCCCAAGTCTGACCCCCCCAACCCACATTCTAAAAAAGCTGGGAGTGGTGATGTATGCTTGTCCTGCAGCACTAGTGATCCCTGGGGATTGCTGGCCAAACACCCTAGCCTAATCAGGGAGGTCCAGACCCTGTCTCAAAAAACAAGTTCAACACCTGAGGTTGACTCCTGGCTTCTGCACACTTGCATGCATACATGTACACACATAAACATACAATTCAGCTTTTAATATCACTTTAGTCATTAAGTAATAGAAAAGTCTTGGGCAAGTCCCAAGTAAACTTTAAGGAATGAGGTTTCTTGATCTGTGCAGTGAATTAGAAACTTCAGAGTCTGTTTCCAATCTATATAATCATGTGGCTTGAGCACGGATTGCAACTCTTTCTTCACCAAAACCCCTTCCAATGCATCTCAGCATTTTATGTTAATGGGATATATTAATGCCAACACACCTAAGAATTAAAAACACAGGCACTATCAGAATCAGACCGGGGTTTATTCTTAAGTCTTTAAACAAGAACATAATAGCATCTTAACTGCAACAAAATATGCCCAGTAGCTTTATCCTGGGTAAAAAGCTATGAAAATTGTCCAGGGACAGCAGCTAAAGTAGAAATGTGACCAAGTCACAACCCAACTCAGTGTGACAGGAGAAGCTCCATTATCTCAGTTGCGTCTTCTGCCACTTGCCTCCTCCCTAGTTCCTCATTGTTGTTAAACATTCCTTCCCTGGGAGAGACAGAAACGAGAGACAGAGGGGTAAAAAAGCATCTACCCCTCCTCCTAACACTCTAAGGACAAATCTGGATATGATTCCATTAAGTTCACCCTGGGGAACCAATGAGATCACCAGGCTTCCTTACAGAGCATGGGTGAAGGGTTATAGGCAGGACCATAGGTGACCTTAAGGCAGCCACACTCAAAGGTCTTCACCCAACATGGGCAATGGCTTCCCCAAGGTTGCATAAATGGATCCCGCTCTCCTTGTCATTTCCCACCCATATCCTTTAGCCCCACCCTCAAGGCCATGTACAGTTAATGCAGAATTGCATGTGCATGGTTGAGAGAAGTGGCAGGATACTCAGGTGAGGGTCCCATGACCCTCTCCGCTCCCTCCTTTTATGAGGGCAGGGAAATACAGTTATCAGGCACAGCTGTGATGGTCTTTTGCAAGCAGGCCTACCAGAATGCCCAAAGATGTGGCAGCTTTGGCTGGAAGGAATAGTCTTGTTCAATCCCAACCCCAAAGAAAAACATAATAGTTGGTAAGCAATCTCTTTCTCTTTTACCTTTCAGTAAACCCGAATTACAAAGATAGATGTAGCCTAAAATGTAAAGTGTCTGTCACCTTCAATCTTTAACGAAATGACAAGATACCAAGAAAACCTCCAAAGGTGATCAGAAGTGATGTGTCCATTGCTTAGAAGCCAAGGACCACTATTTTACCAGCATCTATTTCCACATCTCCAGAAGACCCAAGCTTCTTAGGGAGTGAATTAGTTTTCTATTCCTAAGCATTACTAGAATCAGACTAAACAGATAAATTAACTACAAAAATTACAAAAATCACACATTTCTGCATGAAATAAATCACGCAGGGTTTGTGGGGGGGGGAAACACAGTTCTCAGAAAATATCTGCCTTGTTTCTATCCAGGTCTTTATCACATGGGTTGTTGAGGGCAGGTTATAAATGGGCCAGTACTTAGCCTGCTACTAGAATCAAGAAAGTTCACCTGAACCAATTCATGACAAGGTCAGGATTTCCCTGTCACCACTGTACTGAAGACAATGGCTGACACTGTAGTACTGACTATACTGCAGGCCCAATTCTAAGCACGGTACCTCGGGTAACTCAGTTAATCTCCTCCAACCTGTCTGAGGCAGGTACTGTTCTTATATCTCTGAACAGACCAGGAGACCGAGGCTTTTAAGGATTGAGTAAACCATTCTAAACCAGTCTGAGGCTACACAACTGGTTAGAGACAGTGTGATGATCAGAACCTTGCCATGTGGCTCTAGCGTTCACAGAACCAGTATGTGAAATGGTGAAATGGCTCGCAAATGCAAACACCAGAGTTCCAGCATGGCAAACCCCAAAAGAGAAGTAACTGTTGTAGTTCTCTCAAATGCATCTCGTGAAGTTTGCCGCTCCATACCATATTCTCTCTCTCTCTCTCTCTCTCTCTCTCTCTCTCTCTCTCTCTCTCT
>LOJH01019672.1:0-20796 GCA_001685095.1 Ellobius talpinus | reverse complement strand
CACACACACACACACACACACACACACACACACACACACACACATTACAGGAAGTAGCTTGTCCATCTGTCACCATGGTGATGCCTTTGCATCTCTTACAGAGCAGTGCCTGGGGAACCTATCGACTGGTCTCCTTAATGTAGCTCTTGAGAGTCATAGAAATCGGGCCTAAATAATTCTCTCCTCCTAAAGTCCTGACAGCTTCTCTTTTCACTCTGGGGAGATTAATGTGTTTCCTTACCAATGAGGATGGGTTTTCCACTTGAACCTAAGTTAAGTGTGTTAGTTAAAACAGCATCTGGGTATTCTTCCTTGACCTTTGCTTCTGAACAGCTATGGCTAGTATTTATCTAAACACCAGCTTGGGTCTGTTTTGCCCAGTGTTCACTGAAGGATGAAACTCATTCATCTCAGGGCATTCAATACTATTATGAGGGAAAGAGCTGGGAGTGCAGCCTGATGTGCTGAGCCGTCCATTAGACCTGCGTTGCACTCACAATCACAGATGGCCGAGTATCATGCTTCAACTTAAAGAGATGGTGACGGCAAACACAATCCCGACCGTGGTCTCTGGAGGAATGAGCGAGTGTGCACCCTTGATGCTGGCTCCTGCTCAAGAGAAAGAAAGTTTTTAAATGAGACAGGATGACTAATGTTTCGACGGGTAAAGTGATCACTAATGATTTCCATAGAAATAAAAAGCCACTTGGCTGGCAACAAAGATCAGGAGATTGAAACAGAAGAAAACAAAATGAATAAACATGGAAAAGGGTATCTGGGGTCAAAAGAGAATAAACCTATTCCCCAAATTGCAAGGACAAATGCTCTCAAAAGTGAGAACATGAAACCTGAAGCTGTGTATCTTATCTATATAATGCAGGCAGGGACCAGGAGGGGAGTAAACTGGGGACCCGCTAGCATAGCAAAGAGAGACCTCATGGCTTGACCAGTTTGTATTTTTGGAGCAAAAGCCTTAAACAAGTGGTGGCATTATCCCCTTCCCTCACGGTGGCATTGCTTTATTCTATATACTAAAATATAACCTACCTTGGAGCCCATGAATATGTCACGGTCAGTATCTGTATTTGCCCAGCTCAGTCTATCCCTAAGGCCTGTTACAGCATTGACCTCACCTTGATTGATAACCATGGCTATCACAGGAAACCTTAGCCAAGTTCCAAAGGGATGTGTGAGTGTACACGTGTGTGTATGTGTGTGCATGCATGTATGTGCACGAGCACTCATGTGCTTATGCATGCATGCATGTGGGGGTGTGGGGGTGTTGGTTCTGATGGACGTGTTTTCTACTTCACTTCTGTTCTGTTACCATCTGACTGGGATCTCTTGAAAATCAGAAGGAAGCACCTAACAAAACGTTCTTTAAAGTATCTGGACAGTCGGTGGGATACTGTTTGAGTCACTTTCCCCGTGGATGTGGTAAGATACCAGACCAAAGAAACTTGAGGAAATCAGGGTTAACTGTGGCTCAGAATTTAAGAAGACTGTAGTCCATTGGGTGGAGCAGGCAGGGAGGCCAGAACGTTAGGCGGCTGGGCACATCATGCTCAGGAAGCAGAGACAAACGCCAAGGCTTAGCTCATATCCTCTGTTTTCTCTTACTGAGTCTAGGATCTAACCTACAGGAAGGTGTTGCCCATATTCAGAGTGGGCCTTCCTTTTCCAGTTAGCTGCATCCGTGAGCACTCACGCAGACACACCCCGACACGTCTCCTAAAAGTTCCCAATCCAATCGAGACTCCAGAGAAGATGAGAGTCCTTCCTTAGGTGGATGCCAGTTTCAAATTTCCAACTTTTACAGGCTGTTAGTTCCTTCGATTCCTTGGACCTTTCAGTGGGAAGATGAATGAATAGGGAATTAAAGATCCTGCCGCCATCTTGAACTGGATGCGGCAGACACTTACCGTTTCTGCACTCTGCTTCCTAGGCTTATTCCTAAGTGAGGAAAGGACCCATTGCTGACTGATGCTCACCTAGGAATTGTGGAGGATGCGCTGATTGAGTCAGCCCACTCTTCAAGGCCTACTGGTAGCGGGTTTCACACAGGGAGTATGAGACCAGCAACGCTTAGGTCTGAAACAGGAAGGAGGCTGCAGATGAAAAAAGGATGTTGGTTCCCAAGTGATCACAGCTTGGCGTGTGTGAAAAGATGGGACTAGCCACTCCCATCCCCACCCCAGGTAGGTGGCATAGTCTCACTGCCTCTGCTTCGGTTGCCAGGCGGTGGAGAGGGCATCAAGGGCAGAGACCTTGTTCAGGAACATGAATGCAGGATGCAGTTAGTCAGGAAAAAGAAACATACAAAGGTAATTAATTAGAAAGAATTACTTAAGTATTCCACTTTCTGTTTATTGGAACAAGAAGGCCAAGGAGACAAAGGAAATAGGAAGAGTTTGAGCTATAATCATTAGAGTAGAATTCATTTAATGAATGAAAATGTACACCTGTAAAAACCAGGCAATGCATAATACATTTCTGGACTTAGTTTTGGTTTCCATATTTTGAATTAGAAATACAGAGAGAAAGCAAAAATAATAGATTCTGATTTTTTGATGAAAATAATACACAGATGTGGTTAGTAAAAAAAATAGCTTCAGATGAAAATATTCAACCATGGTTTGAAATCGACCCTGAAACGGAAAAGGCAACACCACGATTTCGTTTATGTTGTTGTCTGTTTTGCTCAGTTTTCTGGAAAAACCACTCAGTGTAAGTCAAGCCCCTAGTGTAATAACAGATTGGTTAACAAACACTAATTAGTTGCTTACTCTTACACTGCATGTAAATTTTGGTCAGAAACTGGTGTCAAATACATATTTTCGGTTTGCATAAAAATGATATTCTGGTTTACTCTGTTTTTGATTATACAACCCGCATTCAAAACTTTCCCTCTACAATACTGAAGCTCTGTAGCCATGACTTTCTTTTGGCCAGCTCTGGGCAACCATTGCTCTTTTTTTTTTTCCTTTATGACCCGGCCAAGGCTAAATACCTGTGTGAGTGGAATCATAATACTGCCCTTTGGGTGTGGCTTTTCTTATCCAGCAGATTATACTGTGTTCTTGATTCATCCATAATTACCCAATGTGAGAGTCTCACAATGGTAGTTTCCCCCCAGTTTCATTTAATGTTAATTAATATATTTCTTAATCATCAAATTTTTATTTATAAATTAATCTCTGCTTGATAACAATGCTTTCATAGGATGCTTTCAAATCAAAGAAAGCTCTTTTGGGTACATATTAGTCTCATGAATTTGTTAGCATAATTTTCCTTGGGCTGATCTCTGTGCTAGGAATTGATACTAAGAGCAAGTTTGCTTCCCCACTGGGCAGATGTCCATATTCGTGAATACTCTTGAGGAATTAATCCCATTTAGTAGAGTCTGTTTCAAGGACGTGTGTTAGCCTTTTCCTGACTGGCTTAATTCTAGTTTTGTTTCCCCAAATTACTTTATCATCTTCCCTTAGGGCTGTTTGTGGTTTTGCTGTTGCAGAGTTTATTTTCTTGATCAACAGTTTAAAGCATTCGGGGTTGTTTTCCACCATTGTAGAATTAGTATGCTCCCCTCATGCAATGCTCTCATTTTCATAATTGCTTATTAATGTATATTTTATTTCCTCCTGTGTATCATAGCTCTTTGATTTTAAGAGGCCCATTTTCTCATATTTTAACATTTTGAATTTGTTTTATGAATTAAATATATAAGGCTCTGAGCAAACATGAACAAATACATGAACATTTGTTAAAACTAGCTGGTGGATGTGTGGGATCTGTTAGGTGAACCTTTGATAGGAATATATCCTGAGCACACCTTATAATTAAAGTGACTTTAACATGTGCTTTAAGAGTGTGCTGGGGAAGGAAGACAAGCAAGGAGCAACGTGTCCAATGGCTTCTTTTCATCATAAAGAGACTGGTGTCATTGGGGAGGAAACTGGTGTGTGAGGTGTGAAAATGAATGGCTTCCCTAAGATAAAGGACGGACAGAAACTGGGACTCACGTGAGCTACCAGGGTCACAATCTTCATAGAGAAACAGCCAGCACTTTCACTGTGTTCTTTAAATTAGTACAAAAACATAGAAATAGCTCCTTCATAGTATTCCTGGGTGTCTGGAATGCCCACAATTCACCTCTTTGGACTAAGGATAGAGACAGCTGCAGGGAAAGCTAACTCACTGACCCTGCCTCAGCCTGACTCCCTCGCCTCCAGATTTTCACTAGCTTTGATTGTTTGTCATATATCAGGGCACAGAGGGTTTGCACTTTTGGAGGACTGTGATGGAGAAAGATCCTCTGCGTTTCACTATGTCATGCATTGGACTGGGACACTGTGGGAGAGGGATTAAAAGATGATCAAGGTTATAAAACCAGGCTTTAACGGATGCTGAGGATTGAGGACCCACATTATGAAAGAACGCACGCACCCATACACACACACACACACACACACACACACACACACACACACACTGCCTTGAGGGTCAGGTGTCACATCAGTAAACACGAGCTTCTCCTTAGATTTCTTCAGAAGAAAAGGATGTGTGGCCAATGGTCAAGTGTGTATGGGCCAGCCTTTAGATATCCAAGCCCTTGCAGCCATAGAAGGACTCACACTTGAGCAAATACCAGCTTACTGACCTTTAAATACCAGAGCTGGAAGAAGTAGTTGGAGAGTAATCCATTACCAGGGTGGTGGCATATTCTATGAACCTAGCACTTGAGAGGTGGATAGAGGCAGATCAGGTGTTCAAGTCCAGCCTGGACTACACAAGGCTCTGACTCAAACAACAACCAAAGTAATCCATCATAGAGTGTGTAGCCACAAATACCTTAGTGGCTTTGCCAATTCACTTTTTAAAGATTAGTAGCCAAGTAACACTATAAGAGGAACAGCTGTTTTTAATTTGAAATCATAATAGATTTAATTTGCCTAAGTCTTGGTTACATTTTATTGCTTAGTTTCAGCAGGAGAAATGGAAAAAAAAATAACCTAATCGGACAAGTATGTGTTGAAAATAACAAATTATTGTGTGTTTAGATACACAATGGAGTTGTATTCATTCACAAAGAAGAATGAAATTATGCCATTTACGAGTAATTGGGTGGAGCTGAAGAAAACCAGTATGTGTAGTAAATCAAGCCAGACCCTTCGGAAAGGCAGATCGCACATGTTGTCTCCCCTGTGTGCAATTTAGATTTGTATGATAGGACTTAGATGTAATGACATGAACTATGAAGGGAGGAAGTGTAAGTAGGGAGGGACCATGAGGGAGGAAGTGAAGACGCATGCGTGCATGGTTAGGGAGATAATGGGGGGAATGTAAGCAAAGTACACAAGACACATATGCAAAAATGTCCTAATTAAACCCATCACTTTACACAATGACTATATACATATAAAAATTATAAAAATAGATGGGAGGTTAAAAAAGGAAGAGGGTCACAAACATTTTAAATCATAAGTTGATGAAAACCTTAAATAAAACAGCAACATAACTCAGGGTGTTTGGTTTGAGCCCTTGTTCACATATCCCTTTGCTCAGATGAAATCTAAGGAAGTCATTGGTTTCTAAAATGATTGGATAGAGCTGAACGGGCTGGAGGTAGACTCGAGGGCAAAGAAGGAGTCCTTATGAGGAGGAGGATTAGATCAATGAAATCTTCCCACGGCCCTCATAGCTATGAGTGATTTAATGCTGTGTTCTGCTTCTGTAATCCCCCTTACATTCTCCTTCAGCTAACTCCCACCCCCTTTCCCTTGAGAAACAGTTTGTAATAATTTTCTTAATCCCATCCCTTCTTCTTCTTGTAAACCTGCTGCTGCAATCAACATAACCTACCTACAAGAGGAATGCTCTTCTTTAGCTCAGGGTTTCAGATGTTTCCGCCCAGGGTTGTTGACTCCACTGATTCAGAACATTAGGACACTGGGAGCGATTTACTTGCAGAAGGATGGAGGAAGGGACCCAAGATCAAAAAGCACATTGAAAGCATGCTGTCCGAGATGTGCCACATTCAGCGGGACAGGGCCCCCTCAAGTTTTGGCTGCCTCCCTGCTTAACACCTTCAGATGACAACCAGGAGCCTCTGGGACTCCATTTATGCTCACCTGGTAACAATCTGTTAATTTTAAAGATGTGAGGGGTTTTGGTTTTGCTTTTGTTGAACAGCGTGAAAGACTAATCCTTTAAAAACAAGTTGTGATAGCCACTTTTATATTTCCAAAGCTTCTCGAAACAGTGTTTTCCTTACGTGAAGTTAGGAAGCATTTCTCAAAGATTTCCCAACTCTTCTTTCTTCCCTCCTACCATGAAAGGTTCTTGTGTCAGGCTAGAGATCTTAGAGCAAAGAGCTTCCTAAATCCTCAGGGCTTCACTTTAGAAACAAGAGTAGCAAAAGACAGTGGTCTTTACAAATTGCCGAAAGACTTAAACATGGTTATTGCCTCCTCTGCTGTTATACAGACAGAGCAGAGAGAGCTGCAGTTTTCTTCATTGCTTCTTAAGAAATGCACTTTTAAGCCGGGCAGTGGTGATGCACACCTTTAATCCAAGCACTTGGGAGGCAGAGGCAGGCGGATCTCTGTGAGCTCCAGGGCAACCTGGCCTACATAGTGAGTTACAGACCAGTTAGGGCTACACAGTGAGACCCTATCAAAATAAATAAATTAATTTAATTTAAAAATAAACTTGTATTTGTGGAGAGAAACATGACTGCTGACAGCTGAGTTGTTCTTTAGTGCAGGTTAAGGTAAAACAACAATAACTGAGAAGCTCAACACAGGTACACTCTTCCCTCTCTAGAGGCAGAAGGTACTCCCTCCGTCCACCTGTCTGGGTGCTCCCCCAACCTCGAGATCTCTCCCACAGTCAAGAGGAAAAAGCTCTGTTGCAGGAGAAATGTGCACCTCCCTGTGAGTGCCCAGAGGGCCGTGAAGGACAGAGGGAAGACCTACAGCGAACAATAGCCTCACCCCTCTGGTGTGGTAGCCTTGTCTATTCTCCCCTGAGTGACAGGATGCACCCTTCCCTCCTCACACAACATTTGAACGCTGTCCTGAGAGCCTTGCCCTTCCTTGGGTTCACAGGGCATCAAAAACACTCCAGTCCCTGACCTAGCCTGATGTCTTTCAGCAAAAAGCTAATTCTTCACAATCTGGATCAATACAATCTAGAATGTCCTAGTGCCTCAAAATTTGTGCATTTCATCTGTCCCAGAAAAAAAAAAAACGTTACCGAATAAGATGTTGGTTTTGTTCTAGAATTGCCTTGAGTGTCTCTGTCCCCCAGCCTGACTCAGCTTTGTGGCTCTTCCAACTTAAGGTGGACGAGCTCTTATAGGCCAAGGTACCCTTGAGGGCAACCTGTAACATTGTTGAATGTTTATTTGTTTGTTTTACTCTACAATACTGAACCCTGACCAGCCTGAACCTAAAACTGTCTCCCTGTGCACAGCTCAGTTCTCTTTGGTTGGTTTGCTGAAAGGTTCCAAACCTGCTCACACAAGGACATAGTTCAAATCGGAACTTCCAGAAGAGCCCAGAGCCCTTGAACGTGTGTCTGTGTGTGTGTGTGTGTGTGTGTGTGTGTGTGTGTACTGAGGATCAAATTCAAGGCAAGTATGTGACAGGCAAGCACACTATCACCAACCCAAAACCCCAGGTAAGGCTCAGAGCCCCTTAGGATCACAGGGAGCAGGCATGACCCTCAACAGGGATAATGCCAGATGAGCAAAAAAATAGAATCTGGAGCTTCATCTTCACAAGTTTAGAGCAGAAATCACCCAAGAATGAGACATACCCTACCCTGAGAGGTGTGTAGAGGAGGTTTGCTTGGCCTATGTCTTAGTCAGTGTTTTATTGCTGTGAGGAGATACCACAACAACCATGGTAACTCTAATAAAAGAAAGCAATCAATTGGGGCTTGCTTGAAGTTTCAGAGGTTTAGTCCATTACTGTCATGGAGAGAAGCACGGCAGGAAGACAGTGCTGGAGGGGTAGCTGAGAGTTCTAGATCTGGATTCACAGGCAGCAGGAAGAGAGTAAGAGCCACTGGGTCTGGCTTGGGGTTTTGCAAACCTCAAAGCCCACCTACAGTGACCTGCTTCCTCTATCAAGGCCACACCTACCCCAACAAAACTATATCTGCTAATCCTTTCAAACAGTGCCACTCCCTAAGCATTCAAATGTATGAGCCTCTGGGGGCCATTCTTATTCAAATCACTACAGCCTATTTGGTCCTTTAAAGATGAGATTTGTTGGCCTAGGATGGTGGTACCCAACTATCACAACAACCCTAGCACTCAGGGCAGGGAGGGAGGAGAACCCAAAATCAAAGGCTACCTATACAGTTTGAGATCAGCTTGGGCTACATAAGATTCAGCCTCAAAGGAAAAAGAAAATAATAAGATTTTTGCAAGATGTGAACATTTGAAATTTTTTTCATACTGAAATGAACTCTTTGGCTGTATTTGAAGATTTCAGCTACAACAGCATCAGGCCTCTAGAACAGGGTAGTCACCCTTTCAAAACAGGGTAGCCACCATAGTCCCCATGATGCATGTCTCGTACCTGACCTCTTTCGCTCTTTATTTTTAAATTGCAGATGCTATGAGGAGATTGTTAGCTTGGCATACAGGTGGCTTCTGTGTCCCCTGCAGGGAACCAGCTGGCTGCTCAGCACCCAGAATAAAACAGAGGGTCCGGAACACAGGACTGGATTGGCAGCCTTGCTTGAAGGAAGACAGCAGTGGCATGACCCAAACCTCTTCCTCCTTAAGGAAGCAGAGAAGGGGCCCTGGCTGTTTGCCAGGCAGCTTTTCAAGGCAGGTAAGAAGCCACAAAAAGATGCATTGCTCTGCAGACAAGCTGCATCGCTGAACGAAGGAGCTGCTTGATGCCTGAGTCCTGCCTGTGGTTCTCAGCTTGCCAGCCTCAGTCCAAGAGCAGGCTGTGCCGCCCACACCTGCTGGCTTCTCCCTTCCAAACCAGAGGCCTCTTAGCAACAGCCTTGACTCCCTGCATTGGTTCAAAGCCTCAGAGGTACAAAGGATCCTTGGAGGCAGGCAGAGTGCAGGGACAGAGCAGAGGAAATCCTGCAGTTGCTGGCTGTGCAGCAGGCAGGGACAGTGGCTGTGCACAGCAGCACAGCTCTAGCAGCTACAGTTTTCTCTTGGCATCTTTGCTGGGTCAAGGGGGGCGCTCCTTGGCATTCTGGTTGCATCAATAAAGCCACGAGCCTTGCTCTTGGCTTCCTGATGCGAACAGGTTCCAAATGGCCTTGTCTCCAGCATGGCAGCCTGCAGACAGAGGTGGGCGTCCCACCAGCTGTGGATGCACGAGCTGAAGTCTCTGGTTGGTGGGGGCAGCAGAAACCGTAATACTCAACGCCCCTGGAGGAAAAGGTAAGAAGGAGACAGGTCTGGATGTTGAGTGTGCCTCCGCTCACCCCACCTCCCGGCCCCAATGAAACCCTTTCCCAGCGTTCACACTGGCTGGAGAAGACATAGATAACCTTGGTCCAGTTCCTAGGCCAGTTCGTGTTTCCTCAGTCCACCAGCAGCAATTATGTCCCCTTGGAGTTCTGCTCTTAATTTGGGTGCTAGACCGGCACGAAGGCCAACTTAAAAAAAAACCGTGAACGGGGAGGTCTTGCCTATCAAAGCAGCCCAGCCATGCTCTTTGGAAACAGCCCTCAGGGGAACAGGTGCAGGTGCGTTTGTTAATCATGACTTTCTGTTCATTTCCTGTGAACTCCGCATCCCAGGCGCCTCAGGTTGGGCTTACAGACAGGGTTTCCCCTCTTGTGCTCTTTTGTCCCAGAGCCCAGGATCTCGTTTATCAAATAAAGGAGCGTACCACTTGCCATCTTGTGGGTCATCTTGTACTCCAGTTACTTCTCGTTAGCACCCCAGAGCAGCAGCGCCGGTCACACTTTTCAGTCTTCCTTCACCGCTTCATTTGCGTTGCGCTTCTAGCCTGTTCTGAGATGTTCTTAGCCTGAGCGGGCAAAGAACTCAGCCACCGACCTAAGAGAAAGTGCCAGAACGGATGGCCTAGCCTAGACACCAGCCAGGTGGAAAGATGTCCACTGGGTAAGAAAATGAGGGTGACGGAAATGTTGAAACGGCTCAGCCGTAAGGCACAATGCATGCGCTAGAAGTCGTGTTTCCAGGGGCTATGGCTTTAGCGCTGCAAAAAGAAAGGTAAATTCTACATTCTGCAGTTAGTTGGAGCTTAGGACCAGGTGCACTTTGCATTCACTTGCATGGGGCCTTTATGGTCTCCTTTCTGTTCGGTGCCAACTCTTTGGGAGCCTTAATATGTGTATCAGCATGGCGCAGAGGTATCAAAGGGAAGAGCAGCTTGCCAGATTTCTGCTTTCCCCGGTGTGATTCAGAAACCTAACTGGAGGTTTCTGATGCNGGGGGGATGCGGTGCCAAGCTGCTTCCTGGATCTCTACAGACAACTTCAACCCCTCTCCTTGGGGAATTCTCTGATGTCTGGGTACAGACTTTTCCATGCCCATGGCAACAAACAATCAGCAGAGAAAGGTGGAGCATCTTCCTCTTAGCTGAGGGACCACGGATATCGGCATGAAGGCTCTCTGGTCCTCCCTGTGTCTCCTGAGGTCAGGGGTTTCCTTTCCACCCTATTTTTCTCTCCTGGTGGAAGGCATGCTGTAACTAGACAAACACAGAGCTCTGGAGAAACCAATGGCTGTGGGTCTCATACCTGCGAGAATCCCTGGATAAAGCGACTTCTGCAAGGCTCTCCAAGAGGGACCAACTTGGAATGGCTTGTGTGGACATACGTGCAAAACCAGGAGAGAGGCTTCAACTCACTTTTTAAAGGGTTGTCCCTCCTTTCCCGGTTCATCTTTATAAAATAAAGAGCTAGCCAGACTTCCTTTGTCAGGAGTGGGCATGCATTGTCTGTGCACAGAAACACGCCTCGGTCTTTATTCACTCAGTAAACAGCCTGACTGACTCCCAGGGATCTGGGATAAGAGCTCAGTATGAGCGTGGTATTGCCCATAGAAAGAAGTAACACTCCCCAGTCATTCGCTTTTGTGTGACAGTCCAATTAAAAGGCACCCTCCAAGGCCACACAGATTCTAATGAGCAAGTGTTCAAATCCACATAACCTATGGAACTTGGGAACTGGCTCCTTAAATAACGGCGTGGTTTGGGATGGTTTTGTTTTTCCAGTGTTGAACAATAAGACGATTCAATTCAAAATTTTCAAAGTCAGTTTTAAGTCCTATTTTTTTCCTTTTTTAACATCTATAGAAAACCTGGAGGGGAATACAAATTCCTTCCTGGAAACACATCTCCCTTCCTGCCCTCCCCGCAGCCTCTGATAAATACCACGAGCGCGCAGCATTTTGCCAGCAGCAGCTCCAGGCACGAGGCACCACATCTGTTAGCGAGCGAGACGCTGGAGAGACAGAGGAAGGCATGCTGGCTGCCTGCCCACCTCCAGACTCCAGATTTTTGCTGACAAGGCTGTCAATAAATGGGCAGATGGCATGGGCTCTGCTGGCAGGATAGGTCCGTTAACCCGACTCCAGACATTATCTCCAGTTCACAGGGTACCGGGCTGAGCCCTTCGCTGGACCGTTAAAGCTGTTCCTTGATGGAGCATGGAGAACAACACCGGGAAGGAGGACGCAGTCCCCTCCTTTAATTACATTAACTGAATCTCTCCCGCGGTTGGTAGGCGGAGTGAGCGAGATTAGCCCTGGTGACCACGGAAGTGGGGGGAGCATCCACACACTGCATTTCAAGCTGTCTAAACCTGGGCATCCGATCCTCGGGGGCTGTGTACCTCCCCGAGGACAGAGTTTGTCATGAAACTAGCACTCACGAAGATGGAAGATGGATCTAGGTGTCCCTGCAGGCATTCGGGCTCCTGCATTGTCTTACAGGAACTGAACGCAAACCTGCCAGACGCAGCTCTGCTAACTCACACAGATGTCCTCTGGCGGTGACTTGGGGAAAACACCCTCTGCCACCCGAGGATGGTTGGAGCTCCTGGTGGCTGCAGTTTAATCTCAAACTGTCAGGCTAAGGCAGACGAGTGGTGTGATCTGAAGGGAGTTATTTAAGCAATGGGCCGTTTTACCATCTATGCAGAGATCAGCTGTTGGAAGTACCCCGCGCGATGCTACACGTTCGCACTGCGTTGCAGACCTATGAAGTGCCTTCGCATACCTTAGGAGGGTGGTTTTAACTCAGGGTGACGTTGCCCCCCCCCACGTGGCGCAATGCCTGGAAACACACTGATGCCTCTGGAGCAAAAGGCAGAGAGGCTGCTGAGTGTCTCCACCGCACAGGGTTCAGCCACAACAAAGAACTATTCCGCCCAGAGTGTTGGCAGTGCCAGGGTTAAGAAGCCTGAATCAGGACAAAGGGAATGAAGGTTTCACATTCCCCTTGAAAAGGGGAGCCAAGACAGAGCAGCTGGCGGGCATGCAAAGAGGAAGCTGGGGGTTTGCTCTTGCTGTCTCAGGTAGACTCACTGCAGGGTCATTATCCTGAATGCTATTCAGTACTCACTAACCAAGCAGTTCCCCCAAGTCCTTACAGCTGTCCTTCCCATCAAATCTGAACAATAAAACAGCACAGCCATTAAAGCCATTTGAGTCTAGTTCATGTTTGTCAAATGAGACTCTCCACCTGCCATGAGACTGGAACTACAGAGTCTTGAATGGAAGCCAGCTTTAAAACCTGTAGCTGGGTAATGGGGCTCATGTCTGTGATCCTAGCACTCAGGAGGCTGAGGGAAGAGAACTCCGTGAGTTCCAGGCCAGCCTGAAGTGCAGAAATACTCTGTCTCACAAGAAATGCACGCATTTGTGCGCACACGCACGCGCGCGCACACACACACACAAACACACACACATACGCGAGTTAAATTAAACAAATAAATAAATGAACCAAGCAGTTAAAGTCTGAGATGTAAGTCAGATTGGAGGGTTAAAATGGAACTAAGATGGGCACAGAATTTATGAGGTTAGGGGTTTAGGACTTAACAGAGATGATCACATTTTTCATTTGTTGTCTGTGGCTTGAGTAGCTTTGGACAGACAGGCTAGTCTAAAAAGTACAGCAACCCCTTAGAACTATTAGTCAGGCTAAGCACTGACCTATTTCTTGTTGGTTTTGCAAAATGAACTGGCCACTCTTACCCTCCCCCACCCCCCCAAAAAATCACATGTTGAAGTGTGAGCCTTTCCTTTATCCTGCCATTATTGTCACAGAGATGCCCTTAGTTCACATCCTGAAATGGGTGGAGTGCCTTTAACTCCTTGGGGCTATGTATGGCCTTTATCGAGAGGAGAAACTCAGACCCAGATTTCTACCAGGACAGACTCGGGCCAGATATGAAGACAACGGTCAGGGTGTGAGCCCACACGGGCAGGAATACCAAAGGCTGCCAACAAGTCCTTGAAGCCAGGAGACACTCACAGAGCAGACTTCTTCTTGCAGCCCTTTGAAGACATCCACCTCCAGAACCCAGAGCTGAAATTCTGCCATGGAAGCTGTCCAGGATTCAGTTTTGGCTTTGGTGATAGCTCTAGTTTACCAGTAAAGATCAGGTGAGCACTAAAGCCAGGCAAAGGCAGGCGGAGCATCCTCACTAGAGCGATTTTCCTCCAACAGATGCTTCTGCAAAGCAAGCAATGCAACCAATCAACCTAGGGGACAGAAGCCAGCATCCCCCATCTAACAGGAAGCAGGACATCTGGGCAGCACACCAACGGCTCTCTTTTCCTTAAGCCCTTGGGGTAAGCCTTCCTGGAATCTCTGAATCACAGCTGGAGTCCCTTCCTAAATCAGTAGGAGGGAAATCAGGGTGGTACTTACTTTGGTACCTTCTACTATTTTGGTAATCTGATGTTTCTAAGACCTCACAAGAATGGTCTGATCGACAGTTATGTTCACACCTGTATGCAAAGTAGCAATATCTTTTTTTTCCCTTGGTTTTTGGTTTTTCCAGACAGGGTTTCTCTTATTAGCTCTTGTGGCCTCGAACTCAGGGAGATCCTCCTCCTGCCTTTGCCTCCCCAGTGCTGGGATTCAAGGTGTGTGCCACCACCACCCGACTTATAGTAGCAATATCTTGAACATTTAAAAACAAATCAACTAAATAATGTACAGGGGTCCATTCCAGAACGTAATCTGAGAGGGTTCTCAGGCTGAAGCATACACAGGAGTGAGACCTGTGAGCCAGATGAAAGAGCAAACTACAGGGACAGATCTACCTGAGAGAGGAGATCGAGTTTTGTGATCCCTGTGAGACACCGTAGTTAATGCTTTGCAGACTGTAAATCTATGGAGCAAGGTAATCAGGTTTCCATTGCAGAAAACATTTATACCAACCTCTGCTCCTAAACAGTGAATATTATTATTACAATTCAAGTTTTACAGTTCAAGAAAAATGAACTTTATATTAGATTTACCGGATATCCGGAGTTGGCCAAGAAGTGGTAGGTGGAAACTTTTATTTTTGCTGTGGCTAAATATCTCACCCAAAGCAACTTAAGGGAGAAAGGACTTATTTTATTTTACAGCTTCTCAGTACAGTCGAAATGGTAAGAAGGGGTGGCAACAGGAACACGAGGTGACTGGTCACACTTTGTCTGCGACCAGGAAGCACAGAGTGGACAGGAAGCAGGGCGGGGTTATAAAACCAAAAGGCCCACCCCAATAGTGATGTACTTCCTCCAGCAAGACTCTTTCTCCTAAAGGTTCCACAGCTTTCTGAAACACTGTCTCCAACTGGGGACCAAGTATTCAAACCTACGGGCCTGTGGGGAACATTTCATTTTCAAACCTCAGCACTTTCCTCTGCTGAAAACATTTTAGTTAGTGAGTTAGGAGTGCAATTGTTTAAAATTCCCTAAGGAGCAGTAGACAAGATACACAGGAAAATGGACAGCATTGTGGGTTTGCTCTTGACTTGGTTGAGAAGTTGGTTGCTAGTTCGGGCCTTTCTTTCTTACTTTCTTTTTTCTTTGCTTTGATTTTTTTTCTTGTTTCTTTTTGTTACAATTTTGTTTTGTTTGGAATCTTTAAACTATTGTATTCAGAGGGCCAGAAATCTGAGAAGATGGCAGGTTGGTATCCTAAAAGCTTCCTTACCTCTCATCTCCAGCCAGCAGACTACCCCAGGTGAAGATGCCAGAGACACACCAAAGGCAATCAATCACTCTGGAGCCCAGTCTTGGCCTTTGGACCAGGTGATAAGCCATATGACTAAGACCTGGGATATGTATGGCTTCCTGGTTATCGTTCCTGGCACTTCTTAGGTTTGCTTCGAGAGTCTCCCTATGTTGCTCAGCGTGGCCTAGAACTCACTATGTAGCCCAGAATACGTTCGAATGTGTGGGCACTCCCTCTGCCTCTGCCTCTAGAGTACTATTGGGAAAAGAAGCGCGATAATTAGCATCTCATGTCAGCTCGACACACCTGGCAAGAGGGGCCCTGGACTGAAGTTACTGCCTCTCTCCATCCCTGGGCATGTCTGAGGGGCATTTTCTTAATTACTAATTGATGTAGGAGAGCTCAGCCCACTGTGGATGTGGATCCTTGTTCAGGTAGTTCCTGGCTGTATAAAGAAGGTAGCTGAACAGGACAGAGGGAGCAAGCTTGAAGAAAGTGTTCCTCCCTGGTGCCTGCCTCTTCTTCTGCTTGAGTTCCTGCCCTGCCTTCCCTCTGTGAAGGGTTGTGACCAGGAAGTGTGAATCAAATAACAACCCCCCCCCATTTTTAATTAAGTCTTAGAGAATTTTATATTATGTGCTTTGGTCATAATCACTGCTCACTTCTGCCCCAACTCCTCCAGGGCCACTTTCATCTCCCCATTCTATTCCACAATTTCGTAGCCTCGTTTTATATTATTTTAAAATAACCCACTGACTCCTATTTAGCTGCCCTTCTACTCCTGTGAGTGGGGCCATCCACTGAAGCACGGCCAACCTACGGGGGCCACACCCTTAAAAGCAACTAACTCTCCTTCCTCCAGAAGCCCTCTGCTATAGCCATAGCTCCTTGGGTAGGGACGGGGTCTGCACGGACCCCTTCCCCATTCACGCCAGAATGTTGACCAGCTTGAGCCTATGCAAGCCTTCTGCAGGCAACCACAGCTGCTAGGAGTTCATGAGCGCAGTGTTCTTGTCGTGTTCAGAAGATGCTTCCATCTTCTGTCCTCCCGACCTCTGCTCTTAAAATCTTCTGTCCCCTCTTCCTTGGTGGTCTCTGAGCCTTGGAGGGAGCGTGTGGTATAGATGCCCCCATTTCTGTCTGAGCGCTCCGCTGACCTTTACTCTCTGCCCTTCAGCCGGTCATGAATTTCTGGGTAAGCTGGCATCCAAAGTACCTAGCTGTTAAAGTCTGATTTTTCTGACACACCCTGTGCATTTCCTCCAGCCCTCAGGGTTCCAGGAGTCTGATCTGCGGCTTCCTGGGCTCAGAAGTGTAAATATTTTGAAGCCCTCCTAACTCAGCATCCAGACTGGCTCTGGTAGTCTTGTTTTCTGCCTCATTGCTCTGGGCTAATCTCTATGCTAATACCATGACTATTATTTTTTAAATTCACAACTGATTATTGTGTACTTTAAGCATTTATCTGAAAAAAAATCCTTTCATGCCTCTCTCTCTATTCTAACAAAATAAATCCCAATCTCCTGACAAGACCTGCAAGAATCATTTCTTTCTCTAGTTCATATATTCCAAACTCATCAGCTTTGCCTCTTCACTTAGCGCGCACCCTTTCCTCTCAGTCACAGAAGGGCCTCTCTGTCTCTCTCTGTCTTACTTTGGACTTTCTGCAGCCCCTGAGTTTCCCCTGCCCACAAAGAAAAAACAAAAAACAAAGAAACTTAGACTGTCTACTGACCCTTCAAAACGCAGCTTCTCTGATCTTAAGACCAAATTCACCCTGCCCTGGAATTTCCCACCCAAGTGATCCAGCACCCATAACACTACTTGGCTAGATTTTGGGTCTGTGAATTCCAGGAGGACCAGGATTGAACCTAATCCATCTCCCCTTTCCTGTACCTCCCACAGCTCCTGGCACAGGAAAGCTACTTAATCAATGTTTACCGGCAGGTAGGGATTAAATAGATAAGAGCTTAGATTGAATCAAAGGCCCCTTCCTGGTGGGAAGAGTTGCTATTACCTACCGGGCTGGTGCTGGAAGCCAGTGGACTTAAGCTAATGAAAGGTGGGTGGCCTCCCTAAAGGTGAGGAAGGATTAGCTGATCTTCTCCTCCTCAAGTCCCTACAGCACTGACCCTGAGCCAACTACCGGCTTCTTGGCACACGTAAATGCAGGAAGCAGAGCTCTTCAAACCACTCTGGAGTGACACAGATTTCAAAGTGTCAATTTCCCTGCGTTTCTTTAATTCCTACCTAAAGGAGCCTGAGGAAATGGAAATCAGGAACCGAGTCTTCTCATATTGGGGTGTGTGTGTGTGTGTGTGTGTGTGTGTGTGTGTGTGTGTGTGTCCTAAACAGGGAGAAGTTCTGTTCACATCACATCAAAGTGAATCCGGGTTCCTGTTTTACAATAGCATTAACATGTCTATTTCATGATTTATTGTTTAAGTGGAACAGATCCAACTTTCTACTTAAAAAAAGAAAGCAGAAAGTTAATCTTTCAGAAAATTCTGGCAGTAGGAATACTGAATTCTTCACCATCTTCTTTTCCCCATGTAGAAGCATTACCTGCTATATCATCCATGGCTGTTCGGTGGGATGCAGGCAGTGCAGAAACAAAGAGCCTGCTGGGACAAGGAGGAGCCTGCGTGTTCGAGGAGTTGTCTGTCAGTCCCTAATGCAGCCTTGCTTGGGGTTATCATTCAGAGCTGTGTTACATTAGTTAATGATGTTTCTTTTCTCATTACAGATGGACAGATGACGAAAGGCTCAGAGACCACACAGTCAGAGCCAACATATGGGTCAGAAAGGAACCAACCCGAAAGTAGGAAACAAAGACTCGGTGCCCGCATCCTGCGTGTCCATCTCTGCCTCCAACCACATGCCCTCCTGCAAGAGCAAACTGGGAAAACAGAAGGCCTGTTCTGGTTCGCTTCAAACACCTCTGAGCCTAGGAAAGCCACAGGAAGTGCCTTCAAAATGCTGTTCGTGTTGTCTCCAGCTTGTATGAAGTCCCTTCTGCTTCAATGCTGGGGCGTCTGAGGCCCAGGCATCCATTTTTTTCACTTTCATAAAAATTCATTTCCATCCATTTATTGGATGTGCTGTGCTTGGTACTGGGTGGGCACTCAGGCAGTGTCAAACTGCAGAGCTGTGACACCCTTGCCACCTTCCGAGGGTCCCAGGTTTCCTCTATAACACAAAAGTGAAGCCCTTGTAGGTGAGGTTTTATACAAGATCCCTGGCTCAACCTCAGGGCTAGGTGCTCTTCCTGTGTCTCATCACCCCTTGAGAGGCTTTGCTTCCCCATTCTTGCTGCTACTTCAGATGAGTCTCAGGAATAGAGCTTCCCATGCTAGACCCAGCCCCAGCCCCCTCTCTTGTTGCCCTCTTGTCTAGTCTGAGATTCCAGGAGGAGCTCTGAGAATATGATGAAGAAGCCTGGCCTCCTTGGCTTGTCGTACCCAGATACATGGCCCCTATATGTTCCTTCGTTTCACCTGTCCTGCAACACCCTGCATGGTGTGGCCACCATAACTACTTGACAGATAACAAGGGATGAGAGTCACACACAGCTCTCATTCTGCCTGCCTACCGCCCCTCCTTTCTGTGGAGGGCTGCGCTTCCCTTCTTTGAGGTGGCTTTTCCACCTCCCCTCTCCAACAGCCAACCAGAGGCAGTATAGAGTCATAAGTAAGAACCCAACTTTACATCAGAATGTTCTGGACTCTGCATCTTGCAAGCTTTATCGCCTTGGTTGAGCCACTTCATCTCCTTCTCAGTGACTTTGTTTTCCCATGCTTAGAGCAAAAATGGTGTCAGAGTTCCTGTGGGTTAACTCACTCAACTCTTGATGGAAGCCAAACTAGTTTGAAGGAGTGGGTGGGATAGCTGCCGTGTGGGAGGGGTTGTAAGCCTAGCCAGGGTTTCTCTATGGAGAGTCCTGCCCCCTTGACTAGTCCTCCAGAGCTCAGGAAGGTGACTTATGAAACTAAATAGGGCCTGCCCCTTCCATTCTCTCAGAGGCCCTGGGTAGGAAAGTTGGGCACTTCCTGGTGTCAAAGTTCTAAGCTGTGACTGACCCACAGGAGCATCTGCCATGTGGCTCTGACAGAATGAAGCCACACAGAGACATCGAGAAGCTCCACCACAGCCAAGAGTCTCCCTTTCCAGATGTTCCCTCAGCCCATCCTAAAACCCCAGTCCCATGGAGTGCAGAACCAGAGGAGGAGGAAAACAAAATTTCATGTCTCCAGGATGAAAGAAATCATACTAAGTCCTCACAAAATAACCAGTCCCAAGCACTCAGTGTACCATGAAGTGATGATCAGCATCAAACCATGCTCCCTCCATCCCTGCTCCTACTTTCCACTATCCTCTCCCAGAACCCCTACTGTCTCTCTCTCCTCACCTCTCCTCCCATTTCCTCCTCTCCCTTCCTCCCCTCCCCTCCTCTCTGCTCCTCCCCCTTCCTTCCCCTCCTCTTCTCTCTCCTCCCCTTCCTTCTCTTCCGCTTTCTCTTTTCTCTCTCCCTTTGTTTCTGTATTTATCACTATGCATCTCTCTCTCCCTCCCTCTGGCTGTTTGGAGCCAATCTTAGTTTGTGGCTGCCAATCTTCCAATGCTGATTTTATACTGCAGCCCACTAACAAACAACAGTGTTTTCCACCTTGCCTGTCATACTCTGAGTGTCCTGGGTGAGGGGACTGGTGGCATCATGCTTGGTGTGTGTGTGTGTGTTTTAAATATTTATTTATTTACTTATTTATTTACGGTTATGTGTATTTATTTACTTATTTATTTACTGTTATGTGTATTTATTTATTTATTTACTTATTTATTTATTTACTGTTATGTGTATGAGTGTGTTGCCTGTATGTGTGCATAACATGCCTGGGAAGGTCAAAAGTGAGGATGGAAACCCCTGGAACTGGAGTCACACAGATGATTGGTTGTGGTTGGACCAAAACCCATGTCCTGTGTGAGAGCAATGAGTATTCTTAAGTGCTGAGCCCACTCTCCAGACCTTCTTATTTGTTTCAATTCTTAAAACTGAGGACGTCTGTAGAGCTAAGCACAGGACCGAGCACCTGGAGTCCAGTCGAAGAGATAGAGGAACGTTAGTAGGAGCAAAGGGGTCAGGAACATGATGGGGAAACCCACAGAGACAGCTGCCCCCAGCTAATGGGTGCTCACTGTCTCTGGACTGCTGGGGAGCCTGCATAGGGCCGAACTAGGCCCTCTCAATGTAGGTGACAGTTGCATGGCTTAGGCAGTTTGTGGGGCCACTGTCAGTGCGACCAGGATTTATCCCTAGTGCATGAACTGAACTGGTGGGTTTTTTTAGCTCATTCCCTATGGAGGAATACCTTAGTCTAGATACAGGGAGAGGGCCTTGGTCCTGCCTCAACTTGATGTGCCAGATTTTGTTGGCTCCCCATGGGAGGCCTCATCCTCTCTGAGGAGTGGATGGGGGATGGGAGAAAAGGTGGGGGAACTAGAATTGGTATGTAAAATGACATCTGGTTTCCTCTTGAGGAAGAGACCTGGTCAATCATCCTCATCAACTTAGACCATGAAATCCAATATGGACAAGTTCAACAGAACC
>LOJH01019671.1:0-11202 GCA_001685095.1 Ellobius talpinus | reverse complement strand
GAGAGAGAGAGAGAGAGAGAGAGAGAGAGAGAGAGAGAGAGAGAGAACTGAGCACTAGCATGCCTGTGCTCATTTCTCTCTGCTCTTGACTGGACGTGATATGACAAGCTACTTCAAGTGTCTGCTGCCTGGATTTCCCAGTCTTGTTGGACTATAAATAATCTGGAACTGTGAGCTAAGATAAACCCTTTTCCCCTAAGTAACTTTGCCAGAGCACTTTATCATAGCAGCAGAAGAGGTTTGGGGTCTGATACAAAATGCCCACCCCGCCCCCCAGAGGCTGATTTGGTTCCCATCTGGTGGTGCTGTCTGGAAAGGTCATGGAACTTTTAGGAGGTGGAACCTTGCTGGAGGAAGTACGTCACTGGGGTGAGGCTTTTAGGGTCTAGAGCCTGGCCCCACTCCCTGTTCTTCCTCTGCGCTTCCTGTATGTGGATGAAGTGTGATTTTGCTCTGCTTCTTCTCCACCACACCACTCTCACGCTCAGGTTACCCTCCCTGCCTTCCCTCCTATGATGGACTGTACCCCTCTGAAACTGTCAGTCAAAACAAGCCGTTCCTTCCTTGGTTTGCTTTTTGCCACGGCAACAAAAAAGCAACTAACACAGAGGGAAACCATGACAGCACCCATGCAGGGCTGACAGGACCAAGCACTGACGGAAGCCCTTGTTTACCTTCTAATTTATACTGGGCTTTTAGCCAACTCATAAAAGACTCATAAAAACAGGAAATGTGAAATATTGATGGGCTGCCCGTGAAGTGTCAATGTGAGTATACCTTGTATATTGTTGAGCCAGGTCCACACCGCTACCTCCTCCAACATGAATCATCTCTTTGAGGTGAAAGCACACAAATTCTCCTTGGCTTTCAGATTCAAAGCTTGTCAGGGTGGTCTGCAGCCACTTGGCTGTGCAAATGGCCACCAGACCATCTCCTTCCTGTGCCTTGGTGTCCCAGCACCACCTGGCTATGCAAAGGTCAACAGAGTGTCTCCCCTGCTCTAACTGTGCCTCAGAGTCCAGTGCCCAACCTCCTTCATTGGACTGCAGGCCCTACCATGCATGTCCTGACTTAACTTCACATTAACTTCTCACACAGCCTTCTTAGGCGAACAGATGAGAAAGCACTGTGTCTATTGTTCATAAGGTAGAAAGGGGACCCAGAGGAGCCCAGCCTTCTGGAAGGGCAGGGTAAAACTCATGTTCAAGGAAGCCTCCCCCCAGTCTAAGCTCCTAGGGAGTTGGAGCCTTTCCCCTGCAGGGCACATGCTGTGAAAGCCATAAGGAATCACTGAAGCACAGAAGACACCAACAGGGTGGGAATGAGGCCACATAGCAGGGGGAGGTGGCATGCAGAGGAGTCCAATGGCTAGGGGCATCAACATGGTGCCACCTGAGGTCCCCTGGACCAGATAACAAACCATAGTTATCTCTATGTTTTGGTTCCCGTCCGTCAAAAGTGGGCTCTTCTCACTCCCTGCCTCACTGAGCAGAGCAATGTGCAGTTTAAAAAGGAGGCTTCTGTAGTGTGCCTAGAATTCCCAGCTCTTAGAAGTCTGCGCTTTGTAACACATTGCAATCTTCCCTAGTATTTAATTAAAATTTTTAAATGCAGCAATACAGAGTGAAAATAAGCAAGATATGCAATTCCACGGGCTGCAAACATCTTATAAAACACAGACTGCAGCAGGTGGCTGGTCTGTATGCCAGAGTCTAGTATAGAGGAGCTGAGCCACCACCGTGTCTCCAGGTGAGGCACACAGCAGGCATTCAATGAATGCACAAGGTAGGCAATCAGTGAGAGCAAATGGCTCTCTGGTACACTGTGGGTTTTGCAGAGCTTTTTGTTTCGTTTGTTTTTGGCTTTTCTAATAGAATGAGCAAACGTTTCTGTGGGAAACCAGAAAAAAAAAACCCATACTTTGCAGGTCATGTGGGATCGTCAGGTTTGGTTGGGATTTCTTGCAATTCAGTTGAAGTGCAAAGACGATACTGAATTCATGGGCTACATGAAAACAGTCCAGGCTGGACTAGTCTCCAGGGCTCTGTCTGCAAACTGTTGATTTGTTTTTATTTTATTTTATTTTGGATTTCCCCAAGTAACAAAACTAGTATAGAACCCACTCTGTAGTCCAAGCTGCCTTGTACTATTTTTGTAAGGAAAATCAAAAACCAAACATCAGAACAAATTCTGATGAGGGAATTTTGGGGTTGAATCATTACATAGCAAGTTAAATATACTCTCCCTAAGAGCCTAGCTTGGGGAAGTGTGGGATGAACCACAGAGACAGACAGAGCATTAGAAGTGAAGGGAGGGTGTCATCAGAGAAGCTAAAGTGGGCAGAATAACATCCACCCCCAAATACATGCACATGCGTAGGTCCTGACCTCAAAACTTGGGAACCTGTAAATCTGAACTTCTAAGGGTCTTTGCAGGCTGAACCAAGTTAAGAATCTCATATGTGCATCCAGGGCCCTGAATCAAAAGACAATTGTCCTCAAAGAAGACAGAAAGAGGTGACAGAGTTCCAGGAAGAGACCATGCGAGAATACAGGGTTAAAGTGACATAGCTACAACCCCAGGAACACATGGAACCACCAGGAAGGCCCTCCCTAAAGACCTCAGAGGAATCTGGCTCTGCATATATCCTGAATTGTATTTCTGAACTTCAGAACATTTCTCTGTCTCTGTCTCTGTCTCTCTCTCCACAGATGTGTGGCACCTTGTTCTAGCAGCCATAGGAAGCTAGTATAGCAACTACACAGGCCAGAAGCCCCACCCCAGACAAGATTGCAATGAGGCAAGGCAAGCCCATGGAGCAAGGGAACAAGTGGTGCACAGTGAACCCCGCCCGCCTGTCCTTCACCGCAGCCCTGTCTGTGCTGAAGACTCAGTGACCCTGAGCCACCGAGATCTTTTATTTTCTTCTGGGGACATGCTGTGTTTACCTGGAAGGTGGGGCCTAAAAGCAACTGCCAGGCCTCAGAGGACATGGTTACTCAGACCTGTGCAGGCATAGGTCACATGGCCTGGACACCTCTCTTGTTGGGAAGACAATTCAGACTTGCTCAGCTGTGCCTGGGAGACAGCTTCTCTCAGGTTGGCAACTGGCATTTCTCTTCCATTACTTATCTCATCCACACTGAGGGGTGCTCAGAGGACTTAGGAAATAGGGCACCAGATGTAGACCAGGATAATTTGTGTAACAATGTCTTCCAAATTAACACTCCCTCCTAGAGGGAGGAGAGAGGCTCAAGAAGTAAACAAGACCAGCTAAGCTCAGAAAATAAAGGAAACTCAGAAGGCTCCCCTCCAAGGCTATGTAAGTAATTACAATTGTTTGGGAGACCCAGGGAACTGCCTGCAAGTTGAGCAGGGAGCTCAAGGGATGCAGCTTTTGTGAGTTGTCACTCATGCTGCTGTGGGCTTTAATGGGGATGCAGCTGCTTCTGAGCCTCCCATGTCCCTATAACAACTTCAGCAAACTCACTGCTTCACTAAGCTAGGCTCCGGTGGAATCAGTTTTTCGGTCTGTCATCGGTACATGGGGGGAGTAGACATTTGTTCAGGTCTCCACAGGAAAAGTCACACAACAACTCTAAGTCCAGGCTTGCCTGGCTCCAGACCTGTGTAGGATGGAGCTGTCATTCAACAAATGGCAGTCCCAAAGTGATACACATACTCTGACATCACAACCAACCATGAACAGGCCGCACCCTCTGCTAATGAAGCTTTTCTACTCTCTCTGTGACCACTACAGCACCATGGCAGAACTGTATTATAACATGGCTGACTTGTGTCTTATTTTTTCAAATACGAGCATATTTCATTAGAACATGAGCTTCTTGAATGCAAGAGGTTGGATTCAATTTGGTATCTGTAGTCCCTAGCTTAAAGGAAAGAGACAGTAAGATACCCATAAATCCTAGCAAAATTTCATGGATGGATAGATGCATAGTACGGGGCTAGGTGGATGGATAGGTGAATGGGCAGAAGTGTAGATGAACAGACAGGTGAAAGGAAGGGCAAATGGATGGATGTAGATGACAGGACTATGTGTGGTTGGGTGTACAGATAGATAGACAGGTGGGTGGTATACCAATAGATAGACACAGTAGTGTGTGGATGGATGAGCGAATGGATAGATGCATGGTTGCATGAATAGATGGGTGGCTGGAAGAGAGGATGGGTGGATGAATGGATGAATAAATGGGGTAATAAATGAAAAGATGCATGGATTGGAGGATGGAAGCATGCATGGATGGCTAGGAGGTTAGGTAGAGGTATGGGTAGATGTATGTATGTATATATATATATATGTATTATGAATTGATGGGTGGATGAATGGGTAGGGTAGATGCATGGATGGATCAGATGGATGAATAGATGCATGGATAGAAGGTAGAAAGGAAGGGAGGAAGGGAGGAAGGAAAGAAGGGTGAATGGAAGGGTAGATGGGTAGGTTATGGATGGACAGGTGGATAGATAGGTGAATGAACTGATAAATGGATTGATAGATGGGTGGGTGGATAAGTGAATTGGTAAATTGATATGTTGATGGTTAGATGGATGGGTCAATGGATCAATAGGTATATAGGTGAAAAGATGGGCAGATAGGTGAATAAATGGGTAGATATGTGGATGAATATGTAAATTGATAGGATGATGGTTGGATGGATGGATGAATGGACGTATGTATAAGTGGATAGATGGCTGATAGGTGGATAGATAGGTAACTTTGATATGTGGATGGATGGATGGATGGATGGATGAATGGATGGATGGATGGATAGATGGACGGACGGACAGACAAATGGGTTGGTTGAAGCACTGAAAACTCATGAGGACTTGAGGAGGAATGAGCAATATGCAAGCCTTCAGAGTTGCCTTACCCTCTCACTAACTCGCTTCAACACCTCTTCTACTTCCTCCATGGCCACCATCTCCCTCTGGTACTGGCTTTCTGTCTTCTTCCTTGTTTCCAGGTCACACTCTGCCGTCAGTGCCAACATCTTCCGCTCATACTCCTCTTGCACTTCCTTCTCCAGCAGCAGAAACTGCTCTTTGAAAGCAGCTGTCACCTTCCTCTCTGTTTGTGGAGAGAGGTGGCCACCACTGGTCCGATTCTTCATCAGAAGGGCAATGATGTCCTTACTAATTTGGTTCCTACAAGCCTCCAGGTCCGCATCTGCCTGATTCAGGGTTGCGATCTCCAACCTTAGAAATAGAAGTCAAATGGGCTCCATTACACGACAGAACCAGGGGCTCCTCCAAACTGTCAGGATTTAAGGTATTTGTGAGTAAGGCCTTTTCTCTTTCTTTCCCCTCCTTTTCTTCCCATTTTACCTCCCTTCTACTCTTTCATAATTGGAATGCAAAATGTCCCCCACAGGCTCACTTGGTCATCAGTTGGTAGGCATTACTTGGGGAGGTTATGGAACCACAGGAGGTAAGGCTTACATGGAAGAAGTAGAATGCTAAACTCAGGCCTTTAGCCCCACCATGCTTCCTGCCTGATCTCTGCTTCCTGATCCCCCCAGATGTGAGCAAGCAGCCTCACACTCTTGCTACCTGCCTTGAGCTGCTCCTGTGGCCACACCTTCTCCATTATGATTGATGGCCCATTCCCTCAGCCAATGAACCAAAGTCAAGATCTCTTCCTTTAAATTGTAGAAGCCACAGCATGTTTAAGCCTCTTGGATCATCTGCCTAACTGGCTTCCAGAGGTCCAAGCCAGCCATGTGTAGAGACCCTTTCTCTACCCATGCTTTGCAATGGTAGATATCGTCTGTCATTTGATGGGGATCGGACAATATAAAAATATTAAGGAAGCTATCACAGAAAATCTCAAGCAGTTGAAAGTGCAGAACACACTGTGGTTAGTATCAGTTTGCTTGAATTTTGTCATTATTCACCAATCCCACTAGTTCTATTCCTTGCCATATGTGTTTGAGCACTGAAAGCAAATCTTAGATATGCCATCTTATCTGGAAACCCCTCAACATGCATCTGTAAGTGTCAAGAAGATAAACAGATACACATACAGACAGAGAAATGGGTATCTGGCCATTCATATGTGTATGTGTATATGTAAATATATGTGTGTATATATATATGAGCTGTAGCAAAATACTACCTTGAGTTAAAGGCACTTCAATAGAGGATATTCCTCTAGAAGAGCAGTCAGGGCTCTTAACCCTGAACCATCACTCCAGCCCCCATCAGTCTCATTTAAAAGGACAACTCATGTATTGGCTTCCTTCATTGTCTCAGCAAGTACTTAACTGTTGGACCCAGGAAGAATCACGGAAGATGCTTTAAAGAGGTGTGTGCACGGTTAAATGCTAAATGAGCCAGACAGAACCTCACAACTTCTGAAAGAAAAGCTGTGTTCTACTCTGAGGCAGACAAAACAGACTTCACACCTTTAATGAAGCCTGGTGGGGGAGAAGGAAGAATGGCACCCCCACCATGTCTTCCTTCAGTCCTGAGTACGTGACTACAAGTCACAAGGCAAAGGAGCTGAAGCTGCAGATGGAGCCATTGCTCAGCAGCTGATTCCAACATCCAAACATCGATAAGGAGGACTTTCAACTTGGAAGAGAGAGGTGGAGGAGTCAGGGTCAGAGGAAGCGATCTGAGGAAGGAAAGGATGCAAGCAACGACTGACAGGTCTGAAGACCTAGGAAGGGCTGAGCGCTGAGTGAGGCTGCCACTAGAAGCTGCAAAGCTTGACTTATGCCTGGTGAACCCCTCAGACTCTTATCCCCAGGATCCTAAGACAAAACATCTCTACCACGAGCTGCCAAGCCTGTAGTGATCTGTTATGAGCAAACAGCAAGCGCAAAAACACCATGCCGGGCGGCTGCATCTATCACTCATTCTTTAATTCAGAAAATATGGCACTCTGGACTAGGCATATTGCCCGTTCTTTCTCATGGCTGCCTAGTGAATTACTTACTAACTAGAGGAGCTCAATAAAGAACTTGGTTTTCCCACCAGCATTAGGGGGATGGCCTTAGATTGTTATTCAAATTTGTATCAAAAAATAATAATTTCACAGCACAATTTCCTAGCATCTTGTTGGCCTAAATACTTGTACTTCCCCCCCGTAGCTCCGCCTTCCCTGGGGAAACTGTCTGCTGAGGGGTCAGAGCAGATAGCTTGACAGGCACCCAGCTCAGAGACACTGGTTACAGCCATATCACTGTCCAGCGCTTTGCATAGACTGTCAGAAGTGGGAACAAGAGAAACTGTCAATGTCCCAAGGCCACAAGATACAGAAAAAGAGTCTCTCCAAATCGATTAAATTTCCAAGCTATTAATGGCATTAACTCTCATTGTTAATTGCCCAATGGCTTAAAAAAAGATAAGCAGAACAAATTCCTCACTCGTACATAGCATTAGAGGGAATGCTCTGGGGGAAGGAACACATTTCCACCCCCTTCCTGCACTTGTAATCATTTACAGCACAATGAAATACACACGTTTCTCCATTACCCCCAGGACATCATGACATCAAGAAGACAGACACTTGGGGTGACACGGGATGGGGTTCTGATGCTGGAACGCCTATACTGCTCCCTGAACTGGTGCTTGCAGGGTAACGTCTAAGAAACACCACTGTTTAGAGTTCCCAAGAACCAAATTACAAGTAATACTTTTGTAGGCTACTGATAATAAAAAATGAGATGGTATTCCGAGGCTAAAGAAGCAACCCCCAAGGATACGTGACCAAAAGAAGCCAGCAAACAGATCCATCTTTCTGCACTGGGGGTTTTGACAGAGGACGACCACTTTGCTACTTTGCAGAATGTTTGGAAAGAGTAAAAAAAAATGGGAGTTGCAAAAACAAACATACCATATGGTTAGCACGTAAAAACCTACTCAGTATGTGTGTTTACAACTTCAGCACAACAAATGCTCCCTGCACTCCTACTGTGTACAAAACAGTCTGCAGACAGCATAGGGGCAGCAGCGACAGCTCAGAGCTGGCAGAGAAAGAAGCACAGCTCTGGTTGTCTTCCCTTATGCTCCCTGTCTCTGAAGCATCTGCACTCAGTATTTGTAAAAGACCATTCTTCAGCAGCACAGTGGATCTCAAAGTGCACTAGCCTGGGCGCAAGTCCTTAGCGCACACATGACCTCAGGCAAGTCAGTGAGCCTCTCTGAATGACAGCTCCCTGGGCTGAAAATTGAGCGCCCATGAAAATTTCATTTGACGCCAGATGCTCGGTGTGACCAGGTTTCTGGCCAGGATAGAACTAAATTACTGGAAGCATACCATGTTTCTAGAACCTTCTGTGATGTGCCAATCCTACCCAGTTTCTCCTTCCTCATAACAGGTCCCAGCATGCATTGGGACCAAGCCCACTCCCACTGTGACCACAATCAGGGAACCTGATAAAAACCAAAGGACACAAATCCCTCGCCAATCCTCTTTGTGAGAGGCGCCTGTGATGCCAAGCTGAACATGCAGGCGAGCCTTTCAGGAGTTAAGCTGGCACTGAGAAAAGAGAACAGTACCACCTGGTATTGGAAATACAGCAACAATCAAGCTGCCTGCTTGCTGGGTGAGAAGCTCAGCTAAACCTCCAGTAGGAATTACAAGAGGATAAATGACTTACTAGAGAATAGGAGCCCTTGAGAGACTGCCTTCCCTGCAAACTCAGCCCCCGACATTTCCTCTGTGGGAGCTCCTAAACCTATGAGAGGTCAACACAGAAAGACACAAAGTAACTGACAATTCTAGGAGAAGGAGGGAAGGCAGGCAGACAGGCAGGCAGGCAGACAGACAGACAGACAGACTACGTACCCAAACCAGTGTCTAACACTGAGGCTAAAACACAGTTGAGTCAATACATTTTAAGACTAAGCTGGGGGGTGGGGGTGGAGAGATGACTCAGAGGTTAAGAACCATTGCCTGTGAAACTCCCAGGAATCTACAAGAATGACCCCAGCTAAGACTTCTAGCAATAGTGGAGAGGGTGCCTGGACTGGCCTTCCCCTGTAACCAGATTGGTGACTACCCTGCTTGTCATCAGGGAAGTGATGGAAGCAGATGCAGAGATCCACAGGCAAGCACTGGACTGAGCTCTGGGAGAGCAGTCCAGTTAAAGAGAGGAAGGAGGGATTGTACAAGAAAGGGGTGGGGATCAAGATCGTGACAGGAAAATCCACCTAGACAGCTGACCTGAGCTAGTGGGAGCTCATGAACTCTGGACTGACAGCTAGGGAGATTGTATGAAACTGACAGAGGTCCTCTGCATATGACTGACAATTGTGTGGCTTGATCTGTTTGGGGGGCCTCTAGCAGTGGAATCAGGACCTGTTCCTGGTGCTTGAGCTGGCTTTTTGGAAACTATTCCCCATGCAGGGATGCCTCGCCCAGTCTTGATACAGGGGGAGGAGCTTGGTCCTGCCTCAACTTGATATGCCATGCTTTGTTGACCCCCATGGAAGGCCTGCCCCTTTCTGAACAGAGGAGTGGATGGAGAGGAGGGTAGAGAGGTTGTGAGGGTAGGGAACAGGAAGAGAGGAGGGAGGGGAAACTGTGGTTGGTATGTAAAATAAATAATTTAATTAAAAAAAGTTTAAAAAAAAACCCACTGCCTGATCTTCTAGAGGACTTGTGTTCATTTCCCAACACCCACATAGCAGCTCACAACCATCTGTAAGTCCAGACCCGTGGAATTCAACATCTTCTTCTGGCCTCTGGGGGCATCAGACACTTGCATGCTGCTCAGACACACATGCAGACAGAACACCCATAATAATCAAATAATTTTTACGACTGAGCTGGAGAAGGAGGGCAAGGGAAGAGGGCAAGGGAGGCGGGTGAGGGAGGCGGGTGAGGGAGGAGGGTGAAGCACCGAAAGGAGGGATGAATTTCACTCTGAGGCTGAGCTCTCACAGCCCATGCTTGCTAATTGATGTGAAATGCTCTTCAGACATAATAAGTACAGCAGCCAAGGAGAGACAAAGAGAAAGTCCAGAGCCTGAGTATCACTAAAAATGTCGCCACTCTCACAGCAGAATTAGCAAGCTGCCACACCATGGAGAGTTTCCAGTGATGGGGATGGAGGAGGGCTGGTCTCCTTACACCCTTCACATCTGGAGTCAAACGCAGAAGCAGAGGGGAACGGGCTCCTGCTTAGAGGACTCCTTCACTGGGTTAGAAGCACACAGAGTCCTGCATATGTGCAAATGAAACGCCCAGCTGTGGATTACTCAAATCAAACCATGCCACCCAACTCTTCATTCTCATATGCAGTGGGTAACACCTGACTTTTGGCTAGGAAATGCTTTGATAATTGCTTGTGTTCATATCACAATATATGGGGTGGCATTTTTGAGTTCCTGCTGGAAGCTTGCCTCCCAGCTGCCCACCCATCTCTGCCTTCCTAAGACAGGGTGGCAAATTTTAACTGCCATCCTTGGCATTCCAATTAGAGAATCGAGTAAAACTGAAGGAGGGCTTGTGAAGAAGAGCTGTACACAGCCTAATTACCCAAGGCATGCACACAACCCTAGGAGCCAGAAATAGATAGAGTCCTGAGCCCCAGCGTGTATGAGGTCGGTCCTGTGCATCCAAGGCTCCTTGTCTGGCTACTCAAAGAGCTACTGAACAAGAGAAGAACATCTGCCAAGTAGGGCAGAGTCCCCACTGCCAAGGACAAGTAGCTCACAAAGTACCATGTGTCAGATTCAGTATGGCTCCTGTCCTAGGAGGAGTTACAACTGAAATAGTCCAACCTTGGACCCACTCTATGTGCCATGGGACATAGGTTACTAAACCCTGGGGCACAGGCCTGGCACTGGTGGTTGGTCGGCTGTGCTTCTAGGCCCTTCCCTGCTCAGTGCGATTTCCCGTGATTGTGTGTGTGTACACGCGCACATGTGGGGGGGCATGTAGACTAGAGAGAGTGCATGTACATCAGAGGACAACCTCGAGTATCATCTCACAGGAGCTTCTACCCTGCTTTAAGAGGCAGGGTCTCTCGCTGGCCTGAAGATCACTGGTTGGGTCGGTTATGCTGTCTGGCCACTGAGCCTTAGGGATCTGTCTGTCCCCACCTCCCAGGCTCTGGGGTTATAACAGCTGGGAACCCTATTGACTACTAGCTGTGGCCCTGGAAAGGCTTTCTAGCCTCCAAATCCTCATGTGAGGGGAAAACAACACTTCCCCACCCCACCTCACTC
>LOJH01019670.1:23890-36459 GCA_001685095.1 Ellobius talpinus | reverse complement strand
GGGAGAGAGAAAGAGAGAGAGAGAGAGAGAGAAAGAGGGAGGAAGGGAAGGGAAGAGGAGAGGAGGAGAGGAGAGGAGAGGAGAAGAGAAGAGAAGAGAAAAAGAAAAGAAAAGAGAAGCGACCCCAAAGTCCTTCTGTTTGGCCAAGGTTGCTTGGTTCCTGACACTTTAAGTCCACATCATTTTTGTAGAACTGGGCAACCAAAACCCTTTCATTAAATATTTGTTCTTGAACAAGACACAAATTTCCAAGTATCCTTCCCATGAGAAAGCACATTTGCTATCAGTTATTGATGGTGACAAGTGTCTCCAACGCTCTACAACAGCATTCAAGATAGGACAAAAAAGGGAGACTAAGAGCTTCGCTTTCCCCAACTTTGGCTGCTTCTGCACTCATCCACACTTTGCAATGCCAGCTTCCTAACAAATCAGCCCCAAATGCTCAACTCCACCAAATGAACAGTAAGGGAACTATTGTTCAGTTGACCTCCCTACTCCTCCATTCCCACCCCTTCTTACTCTACCAATCCAAGATGGAGAAAGGTAAGAACAGGAAAAAATAGCAACAAGACTGAGCCTGGAAAGAGAGAAGAGCCAAGGCTCAGCAGGCAGAGGAAAGACTTTTTCTTTAATTCTTTACCTAATGCCAGGTTTCTATAAAACCCATCATTAAAACTTCCTGGAGATGAAAGGATTTCCCACATATGGACCAGTGCTTCTCCTCCACTGTACCTTATTTGCACCCCCTCTTCCCCCACCAAGACACAGTCTCTTCTATGTAGCCATAGCTGCCCTGAAACTCACTACATTTAGACCAAGCTATCTATGGACTCACAGAGGTCCACCCGCCTCTGCTTCCAGAGTGCCAGGATTAAAGGTATGTGCCACTAGGACTATCTGCTTCTCTTTTCTTCACCTTGGAAAGATTAGTCATTGGATGTGACACTGGGCTTAATGACACAGAGTGTACCCGGAGACTACTCTGGCTGTGAGTACCAACCAACCAGCTACTCTGTGTATATTCCTGATGCTTGAGGCCTAATGCCTTATGAAGTCATTTAGACAATTAAAAAGACAAATTTTTGTTATAAAATGAACAAAGTACAGTAAGGAAACTCAAAATGGTCTTCTTCCCTGTTGTGGTCATAAGCACACCTTAAGGGAAAATAAAAGACAGTGATAGTCCATCCTGAGTGGATTTCAGCACTAAAATCTCCAGAGATGTTTTATGCTTTGCTTTGTATAATTCTCAAGATGGTACTCTGCCAACTTTTGAAGCCTTGGTGAGGCTTCAAAGAGCAAGCAGAATATTTACTGAGCATCTGTTGTGTGGATAGTCCAAAGCCAACTGCCTCACCTCTTTCTATCAATCCTCCCACTCACCCTCCAGGGAAATGATTATTGCTGTCTATTTTTTTCAGAAGCAAAGAAATGGGACTCAGGCTGAATAGCCTGCCCAAGGACACATATGAGAGTGTATGGCCACACTGAGATTTTCATACTCTTACACTTGTAGAAGTGCCTCAGGACAGCTAGTCTCCCCTGAAAGTTCTCCAGAAATTCTACAGGCTGAGACCCAGGACTTGAGATGTCTATTATTAAAAAAGAAAAACAAAGTGGATATTTGAAAGTTGAAGAACTTGATAGATTGCTTCCACATAGGCAGGTGGGGAATCATTGAGATGAGATAATTTTCTCACTAATTCTAGTGAGATGGTTGTTCTGTCATTTTCTTTTTAGAAAGAAGGAACGTTTCTTGAGCATACTTCAGGGGACATCCGGCTGGGCAGTACCTGTCATACTGTCTGCCATCTGAAACTGTGTTTAGAAGAAAGCAGAAGAACAAATAGACAGGAGAGTAGCAAATTCAAGGTCATTTGGGTAAATCATCCCTAGCAGAATGGCTAGAAACAAATCCATTCGCTTTAATGACTTTTAAATAATAACTGAAATGCACATTCCATGACATGTTATCATTTAAATCATAGTGCCATGAGCTGAAATTGCCCTATATACACACGTATTAAACACTATATTTAATGTTGAGAAGAACACAGGGCTTTCTGGTCACCCCCTCTTTAAGTTTCACTAAAGCCAAAATGGTAGTTTCCCAAGTAAAGTAAATGACATAGGGGTAGACTACTAAATGCAACGAAGCTTTGGAGTCAGGTCTTTAGCCTCACAAAAAGCTGAATGACAGAGAAGATATCCAATCATGTTTCTTAGTGAAAAACTAAGCACCACCACAACAAATTCCATCCCAACTCCCAAGTGTTCCTCAGTTGGACCTAACATTAAGTTCTGATCATTGCTTCCCAGCGCAGTAAAGTGTTTATCTAATTCCTTTGGCCATCAGAACTTCTTTCTTCGCCTTTCTCCAGGACTTAAGGTATTATATAAGTTTACTTTTCTCTTGCTGTGATAAAACATTGACCAGAAGCATCTTGGGAGGAGAGGGAGGACTAGGTTTATTTGACTTATAAATTACAGTCAGTCATCCATGAAAGGATGTTAAGCACAGACCAAAGGAGGAATTTTAGTTTATGACTTGCTTCCAGGCTCATCTTTCTTGTTCATCCCAGGCACGCCTGCTCAGGGATGGCATTCCCCATAGTGTCCTGGGCCCTCCTACATCTGTTTGCAATCACGAAAATGACTACACGAACATGCCCACAGGCCAACCTCATTGAAGCAGTACCTTAACTGATGTTACTTCCTGGGTGTTGTCAACAGCCAAGATCAGCCATTACAGGAATAGTTTTTGCTTGTTGATTTCAAAGCAACTCAGAGATCCTTCAAAGGGACTAAAGCCAAATGACTCTAACCCAAGCAAGGAAATTGGCAAAAGAGTAGGTTGGTTTTATTTCCTTGTTGTTGTTATTGTTGCTGTTGTTTGAGGCAGGGGCTCATTGTGTAATCCTGGCTATCCTGGAACTTACAATGAAGTCCAAGATCTGCCTGTGTCTGCCACCTAACTGCTACTATTAAAGGCTTGTCCCACCACACTATAACTAGGCTTCAGATTTTAGCTCATTGCCCTCCCAAAAGCTGGATGGCAGAGAGAGAGAGTCTGTTCAAATGAGACCCTTCCATCATGTAAGGAAACTATGGTGCCTACACCTTTCTTCTGAGATGACGCTGATATAATTTACTGTACGAATAAATAAGTGCTCCCTGAGCTTATGGCTGTTGATTACAAACCCTGAGGCCCCCTTTCTAAGTATGATGAGTAAACACTAAAAATAATCATGATGATTATACCTCATTCAAAATGCTTGGTTCCAGAAGTGCTTTTGATTTCAGATTTTTGAATATGTGCATATGTATAGTGAGATTCATGCAGATAGAACCCAACCCAACATAAAACTCATTTTATATATATATACCTTATACATATCGCCTTTACTTAATTTTATACAATACTCTTAATGGCCCTTCAATCTCATATGGCCAATATGGCAGTTTGAAATCAACATCAGTTTCAGATTTTAGAGTATTGTAGGTTTTCTGATTGGGAATGGTCAGCCTGCAGTCATACTGTTTAGTTCTTCAGAAGCCTACCTGTGCTTTCTTCTTCCATCCTAGCATTTCTGGTGTTTGGATCCCTATGTGGGAACTTAAAAGCCCCACTACTATTAGCATTCCTTCCCATGTAGGATTTGCATATTTAGAGCTAAGGAGATGCCTGGCAGTCTACAGTAGACACTGCTTCCCAAAATTTAGAGATTAAGTCGTCTGTAGGGAAGGCATCTTCTGGGAAGCTTCAACTTTAGCTGGTACTTACTTTGTATTATGCAGTATCTGACAACTTGGGTGCATTTATCATTTTTAGCTACTCTTCCAAATAACTAGTAACCAGATTTTACTAATTCGGAACTCATGGTTTTAGAATGTATAGATAACGTGTCCAAGATCATGCAGTCAGAGAGAGAACCAAACCTATTCTTATGTCTAAAGATAGTTTCTTTCAAATATGCTGGATTGCTTCACAGCATCTTTTTCAGTTCTGGATGAATGACTAAATTTAAACAGCTTCTCTTTGCCTAACATTATGTATCTATAAAATAAAGACAGCCTACTAAATAATTCTGAATTTTCCCCTTGCTTTAAATCTTTATTCTGTCATACAAGTTTCACAGCTGAAAACCACATCACAAAAAAATGCCATGCAGCCATGGTGACCTAAGATTTATAGACTCGTTTGAAAGCCTAAAATGCAAAATTCTACTTATAACCTATTGATTAAAGATTATGTTAGCAATTACCTTAATGCACAATTACAAAAATCGAACCTGGTGAGCCACAAATTGTCACAGCCTTCCTGAGAGCTTAAGTATAGTCCACAGGAAACAACAATGGCAACCAATGACCCCCCAGTGATTCCCGTTATAACTGTGTTCTCACAGGGTAATCTTCCACTGCTGAGCCTGCAGAGAGCTGTGGCTGTCACACTTCTGAGGGCATTGTAGAGACACTGTGTGCTCTCCTTTCTCTACAGTAATACTTCTTTGTTACATAGGTGGGAATATCTGAGAGCTGAAATAAGACCACGGGGTTCTCAACCAAATTCCAAGTACATAGGACTAGGTGTCGTGGTTTGGTTTTAAACAAGACAAAAAACAAACAAACAAACAAACAAACAAAAGAACAAAAGATAGCTTTGTTGGGAGCATGAAATCTTTCTGGGAGTGTAAGTAAATTTAAATATAGATCTCAACCCTCTTCTGCCAGGCTATATAATAGCAAGTTAGAGCACTAACTGGTCCCTCTGAGCCTAGTTCCTTACTGGTAACTGGGTACGATGACCTTAAACAATAGTTTTTAAGGAATGAGACTGAAGTATAGCCAAACCACCATAGTCACATGCCCAGATTCTTGCTCCCCAGGTTCCTGCTGAACTCTCTCCATACTTTAGCTCCTACACAGCCTTTTCCCTCAACAGGGAGGCCAGAGGGAAACTGACAGAAATACAAATGAGATGACTTGCTATGATGCTCTTAAGAATGCAGCATCCTTACAGGTTGCTATGACAATCTTGTGAATGAAGCATCCTTACGGGTCCTATAAGGCCCTCAATGTCCTGTGTCAGTCCCCCACTTCTCGGCCTTATTTCTGACCACTTTTGATCTTGACACTGTTTGTTCAGCACTTGCAACCTCCTGAAGTCTATTGAGCACAGCAATCATGCTCCTGCCCTAGGACTCAAGGTAGCTGTTCTCTGCTTGGACTTCTTTCCCATAAACAGGGTTTGCCTGTTCCCTCACTGTGTGAAGCACCTTCCAAAGACTTTCTTAGCATCCTTTCCACTGACATAATTCCTCCGCCACATAATACCCTCTTCTCCCTTCTTGACTGTTTACCTTTTACCTTATCACTATATAGTAAGCCATGCATTGTAGTTATTTGCTTGTTTATTAGCAAGTTTGCCTCTACAATGTAAAATACCAAGACCTGGATATTTTCTTTGTTCCCAGCTGTAGTTTCATCATTATGGAATGGTATGTGGAATAGTAGTACTACAGAAATATTTTTCAAAGGTAGGAAGGAAGGGAAGAAGGGGAAAAGGAGGTAGGGTGGGAGAGAGGAAGAATGGAGAAAGAATCTTCTGTCCATAGCATAAAAAAACAGAAAACAATATGGCAAATTAATAAAATTAGTGTGGTTGGTGCTGAAAAAGCTTTATAACTAGTGAGACAAGAGTCCACTATTAGCATGCTGTAGGAATTACTCTGTATTAGAAGTTCTTTGGAAAATGAAAACGTGCCAAGTGCTATAAAAAGACAATTTACAGGAAATAGAAACCTGAGTATTCACTACCACGCAAGAAGATTCCCCAGTTTCCCTGAACATTGGGGAGATGCAATTAAAGTAAAAGTCACGGGTAACAGCTGAAGTGTCTGAGAACACTAAATACTGAGGAAGACAAAATGATTTTTTTTTCAAATTTCAACATCTTCAAATAGCAATTTTTGTTAAGGATAAAATAATCCACATGCTACAATCCAACAATTTCACACATAACTCAGTGCAGTGAAGAAACTCAGGTCTTACTGGAGACAAAATCCATAGCAATGATCACTGCAAAAATGTAGGAAAGCAGGTATTGGAGTCTTTTTCCATATTTTTTATTGATTTTTATTGAGCTCTACATTTTTCTCTTCTCCCTTCCCTGCCTCTCCCCTCCCCCTTTAACCCTCTCCCAAGGTCTCCATGCTCCCAATTTATTCAGGAGATTTTGTCTTTTTCTACTACCCATGTAGATTAGATCTATGTATGTCCCTCTTAGGGTCCTCATTGTTGTCTAGGTTCTCTGGGATTGTGATTTGTGGGTATGTATGATAATTGTCTTTCTGGGTCTGGGTTACCTCACTCAAAATGATGTTTTCTAGCTCCATCCATTTGGTGTTGGAGTCTTCTAATATTTATAAATAGGATAATGACAAATCACCTGTGATATGTTCACATGAAACACTACAGCACAGCAAGAAGGGAAAACAAACTATATATTGTTACATGAATAAACACAAGGTTAAGTTAAAATAAGTATGTTACAAAGTGTATATATAGTTTACCATTTGTATAATTTTATCTTTATCCAGAAGAATGGTCAACTGTACATATTTAAAAATATTTAGTCAAAAGTTAAATCTATGGGGATTAATATGCAGCAAAGTCTAAGTTGAGATTTGTTTTGGAAGGGGACTAGATAGGCCAATAGCTGTAATGGGTAACTTCACAAAAATCTATGAAGCAACCTGTAGTCACTTAGCAAACCTTAAGGGAATTTTGGTTGCAATTTACTTTATTATTACTTATATTTTCTGTGTCTAAATACTGAATAACATTTTTAGACTTGAGTGTTGTTGAGAATATGGCTAAATACTGGCTTTAGGATGATCACATGTCAGCAAAACATATGCACTGGAGGAGCATTCATCTGTCTTCAAAGGCCTAAAAGATATAGACTACTGACCACAGCAGTCTTGAGCAATAAATAAAAACAGAGAGGGAGAAAGGAGAGAGACTCAGATATTCTTCTCTGTAGACTTTGTATTATCTAGATATTTGATATGAGGTTATTTGAGTAATGGAAGAAATTGTAATGAAGAGAAAACCCAATGGGGCCTGTAGTGTACACGATATTGATAAATTACCATGTGCTCTTTGTACTCACTAAGAGACTGGCTCAAGAAGCAGTGTTTCTTCCCCCACATTGCAGTCCCAAGCATGTCTGTTGCAAAGTATGCTCCTAGGCCCCTTGTCTAGGGATGGGCTGCCCCTCCCATATCTGTGACACAAAGAGAAAAAACTACAGAACAGCCAAGAATCATTTTTCCTTTGAGAACAGCTGAAAGATAAGCTTCTTCCAACAGAGATTACAATTGCTTCCCCCATGATATAAAAGTGCCTACAGAAAAGTGCAAATTCATCCATAGGATGCTCAGTCATGGATGCTCATGCACAGAGAAAAGTCTCAACTGGGGACTCCAGTTGACTGCCCTGAGTTTCCTAGTTGGTTCTACTGGATGTTGTGAATAACTTATTTGATGATATCAACTCTGCCTGTTGCCATTTGTTCTTTCATTGGAAGGCTCATCCAAGGGGACAGTCTTCTGTGTCAGGGCTCTATTGGAAACTCCAGCTAACTGACTTAATGGAGCTTTCTCCAGACAATTTCTACTTGATGGTCTGAGTCTTTGATTTGATGAGTTTTTTGTATCTATTATCTATCCATCTTTTATGATTTATTCTTTGACTTTGACTTATTATATCCTTACTAAATTCATTCATTCATACCCAAAAGTATAATTACTATAGATCAGTCTCTGGACTGTATAGCACAGGGTCAAATCTTGATGGACAGACAAAGGGAAAATCCAAAGAATGTGGCATTTAGACCTCAATTAGACATAAAAGTTGAAATGTCCTCTCTACTTAGTAGCAGTGAATAATGTTCTCAGGACATTTCCAAGTGCTAAAGTATATGATACATTGGAGGAGGAAAAGAATTACTAATATCATTCTGACACTATAAGGTACTCAGCAGAAGGAGGCTGTGTCTTATGGTGGTCCAAAGATGACAATATTTCTGTTTACCTGTGAAGAGCTTTAACTCCATAGGTCAAGGAGTATTCATGAAATGACACCATCCTGAGTCTTCTAGACTAATGGCAGAACAGGGGAGGGCAGGATAGGACTTTGAGAAGCAGCTCAGATCTCCAAAGCTGGGAAAGCACATTCTCATTAATCAGAGTGAAATCAGAGCTCAGCAATACAGCAGCTGGCTTGGGAATGAGCTGTTTTCCAGGAGTCATTTATTTACTTGATGCTGTGTCACTGATAAAGCGAGCCAACCACGACTCGCTGTGATTAAGCCAAGTTTATTCAGACACATATCACTGCTTCCTGGAACAGCCAAGGCCAGAGCCTTCAATCACTGTCAGCAACTGCGAACTATTTGAACAATTCTACCACAGGTCGCCGGTGGTTGTCACTAGAACTTGAAACGCAAGTTGTACTCATTAAGATAACCGAATAAAATGAAGTGGGGGTGGTAAAGAGGGGGAAGTAATTGGTGTCCTAGAACGATGTCCTCAAAAGGCCTTAACAAGTCAGGGAGATCTTCCTCCATTAGTTTCTAAAGTTCAAATAACTGAAGCAATACATATCCACTTCAGTGTCTCTTATTTCTTGTGGACCAATCATAAAGCAAGCAGGATGCTGAGTGCTGCCTAGGTCCTACTGTCTCTAATATCTACAACCTAAGGCAGGCAACCGTGGCATCAGACCACACTCGCTGGGCTCTGCCACTTCAGGGCTCTATATCCTGAGGTTAATTACATGGAATACAAGTTCCACATTTTTTAAAATCATTTTTCTGAATTTCTTTGGCAACATGTTTCTTTCATCTCCATATTCCTGTCTTTAAAAATGAGTATGTTAATCCATAAGATTGCTGTAAGGATAAAATGGGATACTGAACGCCGAAGAGTTCTAAAAGTAAATCACCAAATAATTGCCCTAAGACCTAAATGAACAACAAATGGGTATTATTCTAACATCCAGCAAATCCACAGCTCATGAAGACATGGCCACACATCAAAGCCTGGCCTCAGTTTCTCTAGCATGAAATCAACTTTCCTTTCTCTCAAAGCATCATCTCAGCCTTCATCCTCAAAGCAAAGTCATTTCCTTCTAAGAGAAAGTATAAGGAGACACTAAGGTGGTGTTCTTGTAGGTGGTTCTGCCTACAGCATCCATTGTCATTTGGAGAAATCCACAGTTCTGATAGGGTGAGTGCAGGTGAGAATCCCCAACCTGTCAGAGGTTAGACCATTGCAGTCACTCCAGTGTGGTGTTGGGAAGTTTGGACAAGGCCCGCCCACATGCAGAAAAGGCCTATCTTAAATCAAAGACTCTAAAAGACAAATCAAGAAACAGGAGAGGAGGACTGCTGAGAGTCAAGTATTCCATGTACGGCAACCCATTGTCTTTGAGTATCACACTGCCCATCTTAAGATGCATTTGCAACAGCCACCATTCCTCCCACCAAACCAGCACCAACCAGATCTCTACATATATGGGGTATAATTCTTTTGCTCCAACAAAATTTCAATGTAGCTTTATGACTTAAATTTTCACAAAAAAATCTTTCTCATCAAAAAGTGTAAATATTATAATTAACTTTAAAATAATTTTGTAAAATGAACTACCACTATTCATTTTATTTATTAATCTGTGTGCACACATACATACAAAAATCATTATCACATGAATGCTTTTCCATTGGATGGTAGATTTACTGGTTTTATCTTTGATTTTTTAATATAATCCGTTCTGTGCAACTTGATGAGAAGTTCAAGTGTATTCTATTTATTGCCACTTATAAAAAGTGGGAACACTCACTCTCAAAGAATAAGATCAGATAACAGAAACACTTACTGATTTGGTTTCAACAATATCAAGTGTCCTATTGCTTCGTTGAATGATTCAGCCTACACTTGATCCCATATTTATGAAAGTGGTTGCATCATGAATCAGACAGTGTAGAAAAAGAGAAATGGCTCTCAGGATTTGGAGAGGAGTCATGTATTTCACCAGAGAGGATGGACAAGAGCTCATATTCCATATCCTTTGTTTCATAAATACAATATTTGAGGATCAGAAATATTATTGAATTATCCAATGTCCAAATCTCCTGGATTTTCTCCAATGTTGTGTTTTTATTTTTATTTTCTACCTTTTCATCTCAAGAGCCTCATAGGTAGATGAAAAAGTGCTACGTGTATTTTTTAAAAACATAACTCGCCATCTACAAGAGATGTGATATTTGACTATCCTTTGAGCTGGGATACTGCAATAAAAATGACACTGATATTTAATTAATCAACGGTGACAGTGGCAGGTTGATTTCAGCCAGTAACAAAGGTCTAAAGAGTCAATATTTGCTGAAGTAGGAAAACGGTAGGATTTCTCCCAGCCACAGATAATTCCTGCAGTGCAAATTCAATTTAATCAAGTGATGCTCATTCTTAGAGCAGCGCCTAGTGCCTGTTCTAATCCTGAAGGTTTCACATACGTCCTAATGTACATAATGGTAAACATTCCTGTATAAAGATTCCCCTTTGCTAGAAAGTCTCTCATGGCTATGAATTGGGTCCAATGGGAAGAGGACCACACTGTCCTGCTCAGCAACGCCCTATGCTTTGGCTTCCCGGTGGTTGCTAGATTCTTTCAGAGAGAAGTGGTTTCTCGTGATTCCAGAACCATTCAGGTCAATTCTTTAAATTCTATTTCCTACCACTAGGAAAGCTGTCTTCCCACTGCAGGAGTCAGTGCTTTTGCTCCCCGGCATGTCTACTCAGCTAGGAGTGGGAACTGTTCCCACTCTGTCTCTCCTGTGAGCCCTTCAAGCCTCAGGCAGCTGCCATGTGCCAGCTGGCAACGGACTCTGATGTTAAGGGACTCTTCCCCGGCTTTCACATTTGCCATATTAGCAAGTTTATCCATTTGATTTTTTTTCCAAGGCCTCCTCTCTAAATGAGAAGTAAACTTGCCATTGTCCTTGGATGAGAGCCTCCTTGACCTTCCTTCCAAGAACCTTATGTGAAGCAGATGTTGTGTGGTTACAATGTGAACCCACAGAACCCCATCAGTGTCCTAATCACTTACGTGAAAATCAGATGTTGACCACGATATCCTGGCCCTTCAGGTGTAGATAAAATCAGCCTTAATCTCTGCCCTATGATAGATGCAAGCCCAAATAATCTGTGCGTAGCCCACACCCCAAGTCTCTACGGAATTCTGGACAGCTTCAATACAACCTCATCTGATCTACAGCTCCTGGTTTTGTTCTGATTTTTAAAAAATAGATTGTGTGTGCATGCACGCATGCATGCCCACACATACAAGCAAGGGCATGTGTATGTGAGTTCAGGTGCCCATGGAGGCCAGAAGAGATTATCAGATCCCTCGAGCAGGAGTTATAGGCAGATGAACCATGCAAAACCACTGCTAGGCATGGTGTTAAGGTCCTCAGTAAGAGCCGCAAATGCTCTGAACCATTGAACCATCTTTCCAGCCCAAAGGTCCTGGTTTTTATGTGTTTGCTGTCTCTCTCATCATCAGATTTTTCTAAATGTCAAATTCAGTTTTGCTAGAAATTCCTAATCAAGCAAGCAAGCAAACATATCTCCAAAACAGATATGATTATAACTCGGATTTGTGACATAAGGTGCAGGGGATGATAATCAAATGAAGCAGATCAGTAGGAGTGAGTGTCTGCAGGTGCATCATTTACTTTGTTTCAGCCTTATGTAATATAAAGGTTTCTCTCATCAACACAAGTCAATGTCTCAGTAAGAGGAAAACACTCTCCAATCTCACTATCCAACCCACAGTGCCCTCTCTGTGCCCTTTCATTTATTGCTCTCCTTAATTTTCATTCAGTGTAACTGGAACACAGAAAACCCACCCTGGAACAAAGGTCTGAAACTCTCTGCTACTCATAGGATCCCCGAAACATGTATAATGTAGAAATGGATCTTTTAGCCATGACTGTGGGCTATGTTAAGAATCATTTGAAATCAGGTTATTTTGAAATAAAAGTAGCTCTCCTAACTTAACATGAAAGCTCACCTTCTCCCAGTGCTACAGAGCTTGGAGGACACATATATCTGCCTTGCTGAATACTCACCCAAGGGCTGCCATGTGCAAGACTCTGCCACATTCCAAGAAGGCTTCAGAATAAAAAGAATGCAGGCTGATGGATCAGGAACACCTCAGTCAAGGTAGGGTGGCAGATGGCAAGCAGACGAGTGGGCTAAATAGGTTCCAGAAAGAGTATCCAGAAGTCCCAGACTATATTCATACCTTTGAAAAACTCTTGCTACACAATTGTTTAAAGGAAAAGATACTTGGAAGATTAGAAAATCTATTGCACAAGATGCTGTGTCAGTGGTTGGTAGGTACTATACGAATGAATCTCCATGGGTCAAGTCTCGATCTAAAGAAATATCTAGAACAGAAGTACCTTGTGTCTTGTCTTCTCTCTCTCTCTCTCTCTCTCT
>LOJH01019670.1:3602-15266 GCA_001685095.1 Ellobius talpinus | reverse complement strand
AAGAGAGAAAGAGAGAAAGAGAGAAAGAGAGAAAGAGAGAAAGAAAGAAAGAGAAGGATGGATGGATAGATAGATAGGCAGACAGACAGACAGACAGACAGACAGATAGATAGATAAAAAGAAACTAATACACAATTATCTAAAACTGAACAGGCTTTTATCCTGCAATTTATCATTCATTTTTCTTTTATGCTTTATTTTCTTCTAGCATTTCCCTAGTATCCCATAATGTGATGAATTTCCATTTCATCAGTCTTAAGGGAAATGACGAACCAATCTAGGAGTCCTGCCTGACTCTCTTCCCTGAGCATCCGTAGCTCCTTGCTTCTATCACAGTTGCAGTGCTCAGCACTTTCACCTACATTCTACCATCTCCCATCTCCTTGACAGCTCAGCTTAGAGCAGCGGTTCTCAACCTCTCTAATGCTGTGACCCTTTAATACAGTTCCCCATGTTGTGGTGACCCCAACCATAAAATTATTTTAATGCTACTTCATAACTGTAGTTTTTCTGCTGCTATGAATCACAATGCAAATATCTGATATGTGACCCTTGTGAAAAGCGTTGTTCGACCCTCAAAGGGGTCACGACACATGGCTTAAGAACCACCAGATTGGAAGCTCATGGCCTTGAGCATGCTAAGCAAGTGCTCAACCACTAAGCTGCGTCCACAGATTAGTGCTTCTTTTTGCTTTTTATTTTGAGGCAATCTCCATAAATTATTCAGAGTGCAACACAGAAACAGGCAGGCCTTGAACTGTAATCCCCCTGACTCAGAGTCTCCATTTGCAGGATGATCAGCTGGTGCCACCAGATTTGGCAAATGCCCTGGCATCTGAGTGGCCTTCCTGATAGGCCCCAAACCTAACCCCACACACGAGTGTATAAGTCTTTTCTGTCTGTTTTCTGTAGATGGGGTCTGCTCATTGTTTGTCTTCCTCTTGACACTGCCACTACCCCAGGATAGACACAGCCCTGGCCACCATATTTAAGGAAAGCATCAGCTACCCTTTGAGGCCTTTTACAATATTTTCTCCCTTGGCACATCTCCCAAGAAAGGTTGGAAAGGCACAAGCTTTGTTATCAGCCTTCCTTATAGTTAAGAGATTCATCTCATGATATATAAGCCTGCTGCAAGACTTTCTCTTGGCAATCATATTTTCCTAGCCATTTTCCTTCTCATGTTATTCCTCCAATCATAATAAATATCTGGATGAGTTTGGTCATCTTGCAGCCCTCAGGGAAGAGCCAACAAAATGGGGGGACATTATGATTGATATCACCTTACAATTTTTGTGATAGAAGTTTTCCAGAAGACAGCCAAGGCCATTCATTTACATATCATTCATGATTGCTTTTGCAAGACTGCAGCAGAGATGCGTAGTTGAAACAAGCACAGGAGAGCATATAATACTCACTATCTTTTCCTTTACAGAGGATGTTTTCTGACCCCTGCGTTAAGCACCTTTTAGATGGACTGCCTTCTCACCTCAGCCAAATGATGTTTTATGAATGACTCTTAATACTTTACACAAGGTCTATACTACATAAAACATTTAGTAAATGGTTGTCTGGAGAACGAACCACTCCATAACTTGAGATTGGTGATAACCCATCCTATTTAGTTTAGTATCTTGCTGTACCCAGTAGTCCTTATGTGGTAGGTGCTTAATAACACGTGCAGAAAGATTTTTGGCAGATGCAGATACAAAAGAAAGATACTCAAAACATTGAGGGAAGACACAAATGCTAACCTGAGCTTAAGAGGAACAGTTCTGAGAATGCTGGCCTGTGTGTGAGTGTTCACAGTTCAGCAGAAAACCTAGCAATTGTGTTCTCTTCTTTGGAAGGCATTATTCTCAGACAACTCACATGGCATTTCAGGAGTGAAGGGGCTCTTAAAGGCGTATTAACTATGATGATTCAGAAGAGCATCTCCTGGGCCTTCTGTTTCGAAATGATTTGACAAGGATTCTCTGGAAGCTTTCGGGAACATAACGGTTGGGTAAAATTCACAGGATACGGCAGGGCAAGTACCCCAGGTGGGCGGACATTAATGCAAATACAGGCAAAAGGGTAGGAAAAATTACAGCATGTGTGGAGCGGAAAGGAGTTCATTTCTCACATCTACTTTGGAATATTTTGCTTCTAAATAAAACAAACAAATGTTGGATTTAGGAGAAGATCATTCCTGTTATAAACAAAATTACTCATGAGCTCACATATCTAGTCTTCTGAAATGATCAGTACTTTTAAGTAACAGCGGATAATATGTGCACAAGACAGTGTTTACTTCCATCTAGTGTATATGATGTGCATCCTTAATCTAAAAATTCAAGTCAGCATATCAATGCTTCTGTACTTTGTAGTGATTCCTATAAGGAAAATGTTTTTAAATAAAAGCACACACTTTTTTTACACTCCTCACTAATTTAGTTAAACACGAAAAACTCAACATGAAAGGGATGGTTTCTATCTATGCCGTAAAACTGCCAGAACCCTAATCAACCTCTTCATTCTCAAGGAAGAATACACATAGAATAAAACACATTTCTAGGAATGTGTAAGTGGTGCCCTGGGTGGGTAGACAGAGGCAAACAAACCTTCAGAACATTAGACTAATGCCTGTATCAGAGCTCTCTAAAGTTGAAATGAGTGAATCACTGAATGAGGCAAGGCAGGACAATCGAGTGGATAAAGGGGCACCACAGGATGAAGAACCAGCATGGAAAACCCACTGGCTGCCTCTCCAGTCTTGAGTCTGACAGCCCTGAATTCCACCCTTGCTTGATGAGCTGGAGTCTGTCAGGAAGATAAAGACCAGGGACATCTGTCTCCCTGCCACTTGGATAAGGTCACTTAGTTGAGGTAATCCTGTCCTTCTCCTAACAAACAGTGTTATTCTTTCTCATAATGGGATTCCACACACACCACACAAATTATTGTCCATAAAAGGGCTTTCTTAACTACCTCAATTTACGATGATTCAAAAGAACTCAAGGGATTTCTGAGCCTAAGCATTTTCAGGGAATCAATTTCGTCTAAAGTCTCTGACACCTTGATTGATTAAAAACAAGTTTGCTGGTGGATCCCATCATCGCCTCACACTTCTTTCTAGGTCCTGGGGCTGTTAAAAGGGAGGAAAAGAACACTTAACTAAAGTCAAAATCTGGTTTCTGCCCAAAGTTGTGTCACTAACTCACCTATGGCTCCAGCGAAGTCATTCAACCTTCTTGAGTCTTAATTAGATCATTTGCAAATTGTCAGTTTAGAGCTCTAAAATCCCTCCCATTGATGTGAGTCTTGATGGCAGCCCCTAGAGCATGCAGCTGGTATTGCTCTGGAGTGTAGCTACTCCAATGTCACACTGAGGTCCCACCGAAAGAAGTTCCAGTTGAGTAAAAGACATGGCAGAAAGCATGAGGACTTGGGCCAGATAGAACTAAGAGGTACCAGAGCTGTCCCGCATAATCACAGTCTGATGGATGTTGGGTTCGTTACACAACCTCCTAGAGACTCATTACATGAAATTACATATGCATTGGGCCTATGTAGCATGATGCCTAATAGAAACCAAGTACTCAGTTAGTATGAGTTCTTTATAACTGCTGATTGTATATGAGACAGAAGAGGGCAAGAGAAAATACAGGCTGAAAATTACTAAAGGCTTGACCGGAGATAACCAGGAAGAGAATGAATAGACAGAGGCATTTTATCAAGAAGAATGCTTTTACGTTACAAAGAGGTCACATTTTAAGTACTTTGGTGTTCCTCTTATGATATTTCTAGGTTCAGGTACATTTCCACCAAAATCACAGCCAAAGTTTCTAGCTTCCGCCTATAGCCAACTTCTCATGCTCTGCTGTTTCCACATAACAAAATGGGGATAATGGTGATCGAAATTGCTTCCTGCACCTCCCTAATGAGTGGGTCCCATTAAACCAAGTCCTTAGTCCCAATAAAAGAAGAGGTAATTTCCTAATATTGGTTTTTCGAAGATAACTTGGAAATGACTCAGAGAGGGGAAATGCCTTTTTTTTTACATAACTCTCTGCTCCCATAACAATGTTCTACTTAATATAAATAAAAAATGAAGAACATAACGGAGCTCATTTTCTTATATTTCTCGAGCCTCTCTCATCGGGTCACATAAGATTATGGTAAATTGTCAAAAAGACATTTTTCCCTCAATTATCTTTCCTCCTGAAATTCTTCTCCTTTAGGTACATCCTAGATGTGTTTGTTCAACTGAGATTCCCCTGGTCCTCATTAGAAGATCTTTCTTCTACTGCCCACAGCATCTCCGACTCACCTACCACACACTGCTGTGATTACAACTGGTCTAAAATCAGACTCCTAGGCTGTAAAGGCTTGCAAGATGGAGGCCTTTAACGGGTAGTAAGGTCACTACATTGGAAACCCAAATAGTTTTGCAGTGGTGTTGATCATATAAATAATTCACAAACACGGATGCTGTTACAGTTTCCTTCAGAGTTATAGCTATAGATAGTGAGATCTGTAGGGAAGAAGGGATAAGTAAAAAAATGTGGCTGTTGCTGAAGAATCCCAGCAATTAAGAGGTAGCTAAGCAGCAGATGTGGATGGGATCTGAAACTAAAAAAAAAAGCAGTGACACAGAAAGGTTTAAAAAGATACCGACCATGATAGAAGTATTGCTCGGGGGACCTAGAACTCACCACAGTCTTGACGTAAGCCAGGTGTACATAGTACTTCCTCAAAGTGTCACGATGCATCCACAAAGGAGTAAATGTAGCCCACCTCTCTTGTAAGTAAGGAAATTAAGGCTGCTTTTATGTTTAACTTGCTTGAATTACTTGATTCCTTTTTTCTCTTCAATTTTAAGATTTCTTCATATGTTAGGAATTCCAGGCTTTAATCTTTAATCTATGTTACAAGCATTTTGTGTCCCAGATTTTTTTTAACTAATCAATCTAATCAATCTCTGTGGGATGTGCCTATGATTTTTCCATGAAGATATTAACTCGACCTGCCACCATAACGGGATCCCTAATGCTGATACCACCATGGAATAAATCTCATCTGGACATGATATAATATTTTCTTAATGCAATGTTGCTTTTAATGTGTCATCATTTTTGCATCAATAATCAGAAATAACATTGGCTTCAGGTTTTCTCTTTTGTCCTGTATCAGGATTAGGGAGTGAGATTGGCAGAAATGGCAGATCATTTACTATGAGATTAACACACATTCTTTTTCTTCTAGCAAGCAAAACTCTTTCATATTGATTGGTGTAATGGAGGCTAATGACAATCACCATAGACACATTTTTTGTTACATTGTATTACATTTGCTAAGTTTTTTGTTCCTTAATTTGCTTGTATTATTTTGTCCTAATTAAAATGTTTTGAGGATTTAGGAGAGCTTAGATATTTGTTCTGGGAGTTACTAATGTAGTTATAGCATCTTTTAAGTAACTCTCTGGGTGACTATTACTCCATTTTTGCCTATGACTATCTGGTACGATTAATCTACTGTACTCTAACCCCCACATACTGACTAAAGCATTGACCAATAGTCTTATTCTGGTTTCTTCATTCTAATTTTCAGTCACTTTTTTTGTTTTGTTACAAGATAAAATATTTGGGCTTCAGTTTTCTACATGATCCCTACTTTTTACATTTCTCTACCTATATTTATATATTGAAATTATGCTGGGAGTTGAGCAAAATCCTTTGGTTGAGTCACTGCACAAAGCTTATCCTCTAAAACTGACAAAACCTACCAAATAATAAATGTGCTTTCAGTTTATTTCATCGGTCAAATCTTATATTAAAACTGTAATTTTTCCCCTGTAACCCAATTAATAGCAAAATAACAGTGCTGTTTCTCCTTCCTGCCAAGTCTCCCAAGGAAAAGACGATCTCAATTCCACAATAAGATCGTACTACAATAAATAACCCATGGAACTTTGTCATTCGGAGCAACAAGAGCATTCGATGTGTCAAAAAGGCAGGGGGCTTTCCAAAGACCTTTTAATAACATTTCCCACTGGGATCTTTAGACATAATCAGTGTTTAATCCTATCTTTGTTGAGACCTATAACCTTAATAATGATACTCAGAGTTGGCATCATCCCCAGTCAATTGCAGGTCTATTTATTCATTTGATGTCTTAGCATTTAGTTGAATTATTTAGCCAAAACAATGAGCTAAAGAATGGAATAATTATATAAACACTCAGAGCAGAACAATTCTAAAGCAAGAGCAGTTATCAAAGAGCAAGTGGAAGACCTAATCTACATATGCAAATCCTGAGCTTTAAGCACAGGTGACCTTTTCTATCCATGTTATCATATTCCCCTTTGATTTTTGCATCTTTGCCTACTAGTTCTCTGTAATTAGACACTATAGAATATCTATCTTAGATGTCAGCACTTGTATATACCTTATAGCAATTTACATTCAGAGATGTTCCCAGGGGCCTAGGAAAACCAGGTAAAGTATGGTTATAGGACACTCTGGATGCTCAAATGGGGGTGAGGTATGGAGTCAGGTCTTTTCTTCCCAGATTAAGCACAGACTCTTGGAATTCACTGTCATGTGGAATTTTTACCCTTTAGTTTACCAAGAATGCTTCTAGCATTAACTGTAAAAGAAAAAGTCAGGCCATTTTCAAAGATCTTCCTGCTGTTCCAGTTCCTCAGCACCAGTAGAAACTTCTAGAAGGAGCAACTTCTCTGACCTTCTTTCCTGGGTACCCTTGTCTATCTTTTCTCCTTCTCAACATGGCTTGCAAGGAAGCTATACATTTCCCATAAGCCCACTCATTTAAGCACTTGACAGTTTGTCTTAATTCCCAAGGAAAGTGCCATTCTGAATGTCGTATGATACTAAATCAAGTGCTTCAAAAATATGCTTCTCAAAAAGACACTGCTGGCGTCAAAGTGAAGGCAAAGGACATTTAAGGCAGTTGAATGGAACTAGAATAGTCTTTGCAAAACAAAACAAAACTCTTGACCCTGTGAATGACATTCTGCAATGTAAGAAACCACAATATCAGGGGTAGATCATGTTAGGATGGAAGATTGCATGGCAACAGAAATATCTTCCAGCTGTATGAATATCTAAAGGCTTACATTGACTCTACATACCCTAGAATAAGGAGAGTAGAGACGCATTCTCTTACCTATAGACAAAAATGTGAGATATGTGCATGTAACAGTCTTGATGAGGTGACCAGTGCACAAAGAGAACATACATGACACATTCATAGTGATTCACTCTCATTAATTCTGAAAAAAAAATCCAAAGTTTCAAATTCCATGACCAAGTTTTCCATGACATGTTAGACAATCTCTCAGTGAAGAAAAAGTTTCTTTTGAGAAAGGGTGTGAAAATAATGTTAGTTTCTTTGGGGTATTATTGCTTCTTTTTCTAAAATAAATGAAGTATCTTGGTTGATAGTTATACCTCCGTGTGTTCATAGCAAAGCTGCTTGTCTTCTCTAATCTAAGTGGGAAGAGGTCAACAAATGGGCCAGGTAAACACATTGTCTGAATTCAAAGACAAAAAGGTTCAGTCCAATAAAAAGATTGAGCTAACGCCCAAAAGAATGCATGTGATGTACTGAGACCTGGAGAGGTTATCTTTACACAAACAGTCTGAAGGGGTGCTAGGAATCATGTGGCTCCCCAGATATTAGCTGCCTAATTCTTTCATAACATTACTCCCATCCCCAGCCTTATGCCTGTAAGAACTGGAAACTTACAAACAGATTCTAGGTCAACAGTCCTCAACCTGTGGGTCACAACCCCTCTGGGAACCCTCTATCTTCAAATACATTTATGTTACAATTTATAACAGTAGCAAAATTATAGTTATGGAGTAGCAATGAAAATGGTTTTATGGTTGGGGGTCACTACACCATGAGGAACTGTATTAAAGGGTCACAGCATTGGGATGCTTGAGAATCAGTGTTTTAGGTGTTAGGAACATATTAATTATATTTATGTGAAACTTGTATATAAGACAAAAAACCTACTTATGGAATTTCCAGTGAGGATATTGTATCTATAGAGTTTTGGGATCTGTCATGGGGTGTTCACCTATCCTGTTACATAACAGTACTGTGTAGGGATTATATGGTCTGGCCATTTCTACCCAACATAGACTCTTCTATCTATGGATGATGCATAACTCTCTGTTAGCTTGGTAAACATTTCCTCTGAGTCTAAACTTGTTTCTTTCCCCTTTTATCACAAATATAAGATCTTCCCTGTGTACAGTGAAACCTCTCCCTGCCTTCTTCTGTTCTCATTCTTCTTTAATGGGTATCCCTCCCAATAAATCTCTTGCACATCTAACTCGTTTTTGGCATCTTTTTCTACAGTTCCAGCATCCCAAGGGAACTCTCACTTCTTTGTAACTAGATATCTTTATGTTTATGGCACTGCTTTGTCTTCTTGCCAAAGTATCAAGAGAACTCAATCAGAAATCTATGTGTTGAGTCTAGTAATAAGATGCAGCTGGTTCCTGGAACTCTGGGTCAACAGCAATGAAATGCTTGTGATTTCTTCAAATTAACCATGCATCTTCCTTCCTTTGCCTGGTTCACTCCATTCATACTTTAGTATCAGGTTACGTATTTCTTCTTCGAGAAGCCTTCTCTCGCCTCATTTCCCACAGAAGCTTGAGTAACTCTGTTCTATTTCTAAACTTACACAAACAGTTTCCTATACTAATCACACTAAGTGATATAAAACCTACATGACTCCCCACCCTAGTAGAATATTGTCTTGTGAGGAGTGACCTGATTTTATAGATTTTACAGGTTTTGGTATTTCCCATACTGAGTTCACTGTTTGATGTCAACTTGCGTTTCATAAACATCTAAAGTGAAAGTGTTTCTGATTGTGAACTGACAGCAGACCCCTGCCACTGCAAGTGTCCACAATAGATGAAATAGAAGAAACATTCTTTTAGCTGCTGTTTAGTGGTCAAAAAAGAAGGGACATTTCAAATGTCAGAAACAAAAGCAGCCTTGAACCAGACATATCCGCTACATGATGTTGTGGTTCTCCTGGGAGTACCTGGTGGGATACTGGGGTACCAATCTTAGTAAAATGGGATGGTAATCCAATGACCACACAGAAATCAAAGATGAGACATTGGGACAACAGCAAGAGGTGGGATTGAACTGAGACCCTTAAAGAACTATAATTTGCTAGAAACTGAAAATTCCCACCATTAAAAGAAATCTATCTCTATTGTACATGGGATACATATAATAAATGTATCTGTAGGGATCTGAATCACAGGTCTGTACTTTCTCTGATTCATAAATCAAGTTTGTGTTGCTCTACAATCTACACTCTAACAGAAACTAACCTCAGATCCACAACCTCTCACAATGCTCATTAAAACTACAAGCAGAAACTTTTCTGCATATACCTCATCTTACCCTAAGCTATACAGCTTATCTACAGACATTGGAGTAAGGGCCGCTTGTTGGTTCCTGGCTGCCTGGCTAGCTTAGACACAAAATAATCACAGAGAAACTGTATTAATTAAAACACTTCTTGGTCCATTAGCTCTAGCTTCTTATTGGCTAACTCTTACATTAATTTAACCCATTTCTATTAATCTCTATATGGCCACATAGCTGTGGCTTACCAGCTAAAGTTCCAGTGTCTGTGTCCCGCAGGGCTACATGGTGTCTCCTTGACTCCGCCCTTCTTTCTCCCAGCATTCAGTCCAGTCCTCCCTTCCTACCTCTGCTCTGCCCCGCCCTGCTCTGCTATAGGCTCAAAGCAATTCTTTATTCATTAACCAATAAAAGCAACACAGAGACAGAAGGACTTCTCACATCATACGAACACACTTAATATCATAAATTACACAAGACAAAAATTCAGTGAAGTATAGATGAGAAAACCGAAGTTTAGAAATGCTAAGTCATTGCAACTGCACGGAGCAGACCAAGAGGTGAGTGACCAGTCCCTCAGGTAGACAGTTTAGCCTCTAGGCCCTAGGCCCTAGGGCAAAACCACAGGCCTCCTCCCCCACCTGCCTCAGCTGCACTAATTAGCCAGAGAGCAATACTCCTGTAGGCAGGCTACTCCAATACCTCCCATAGGACCCTATAATCTACAAGCACCACTCTACCCCAAACCCTCCCATCCCTGGAGATATCAGTGGCTCCCTAAGACACAGACAGCAGCTCCCCAGAGTGAACCAAGAGTGACTCCCTGAGACACAGATAGCAACTGCAACAATCTTCCTAAGAGAGGATACTGACACACAGACACTGACTGCAAGAATTGGACCAAGAGGCAAAGACACTGCCTGCACCAATTGGAGAAAGATATGAGTAGGCACCAATGCAAGAACATATTCAACAACATAAAGAGCAATATGGTGACACCAGAACCTAGTGGTTTTACAAAAGGAAGACTAGAACATCCTATCCCAGAAGAAGCTGAAGAAAATGACCTTAAATATAATTTTATGAAGATGACAGAGACCCTTAAAGAGGAAATGAAAAATTCCCTCAAATAAATGAAAAAAGACAAAAAAAAATTTGAATGAATCAACAAACCAAAGAAAGCCAAGTAAACCAAGAAAAAACAATCAAACAGTTGAAGCAAATGATTCAAGCAATTCAAGACTCAAAAAGTGAAATGGAGGCAATGAAGAAAACACAAACTGAGGGGATTCCGAAATGGAAAAGCTGGGTAACCAACAGGAACTACAGATGCAAGCATAACCAAAAGAATATAAGAAATGGAAGAGAGATTATCAGGAGTTGAAAATACAATGTAGGAAATAGATTCATCAATCAAAGAAAATGTTAAATCCAACAAAATCTTAACACAAAACATCCAGGAAATCTAGGACACCATGAAAAGACCAAACCTAAGAGTAAAAGGGTTAGAAAAAGAACTTCAGCTCAACGGCACAGAAAATATATTCAACAAAATCATAAACTAAAACTTTCCCAACCTAAAGAAGGATAGGCCTATGTAGGTACAAAAAGCATACAGAACACCAAATAGACTGGACCCCAAAAAAATGTCCCCTCACCATATAATAATCAAAATGCTAAACATGCAGAATAAAGAAAGAATATTAGGAGCTGCAAAGAAAATAAAAGCAAGTAACATATAAAGGAAGACTTATCAGAATTACACCCAACATCTCAATGGAAAGTCTGAAAGCTAGAAGGTCCTGGACAGATGTGCTATAGATACTAAGAGACCATGGATGTAAACTCAAACTACTATAACCAACCAAGCTTTCAATCACCATAGATGGAGAAAACAAGATATTCCATGGGGAAAAACAGATTTAAATAACATATATCTGTAACTTGGAGGGCCTGCTTGTTGGGGTTTCTGTCCCACCCGGTACCCCACAGCCGGCAATCCCCAGAGAAAAATCACACAGAAATCTTCATAAGTTATAAAACTGATTGGCCCCTTAGCTCAGGCTACTTTTTAGCTCTTGTAGCTTATATTAACCCATTATTCTTATTTATGTTAGCCACATGGCTCGGTACCTTTCAGCCGGGCAGGTTACATCTTGCTTCTCGGTGGTCAGGGCTAGAATGGGGGCAATGGGCTTCCTTCTTCCCAGAATACTGTTCTCATCGCCCCACCTCTACTTCCTGTCTGGTTGACCC
>LOJH01019669.1:8067-28174 GCA_001685095.1 Ellobius talpinus | reverse complement strand
CAAGGCAGTTTCTTTATTCATTAATGGTAATCACAGCACACAGAGGGACTCCCATACCATGTTTTGTTGTGTATAGCCCTTGCTGCCCTGGAACTTACTCTGTAGACCAGGCTGGCCTAAACTCAGAGATCTGCCCACCTCTGCCTCCCTCGTGTGTGCTGGGGTTAAAGGCCTGTGCCACCACCACCACCCACCTTCTTATGGGATTCTTGAGTGCGAAAGAAGGCTCTCTAATTCTTGTGTCTTATCTTGGACTCTTTTCCTTCTGTTGTGTTGTCTTGCCCAACTCCCATGTGTTAGTTTTTCTTTTATCTTATTATATTTTATAATTATCCTTTAGAAGTCTATTTGTTTTTCTAACAGAAGACAGAAAGGGAGTGGATCCATTGGAAGGGAAAGTATGGAGGAAGTGGGAGGATAGAGGGAGGGGGAATTAATCAGGTATATTGCAGGAGGGAAAAAATCTATTTTCAATAAAAGAAATTATTGGAAGTTTGTTTTTTGCATTTATTATGATTTAATTTTCCTTTCCAAGGGTAGAGGTGGTTTTCTAGTCTGGGGGTTGATGAGGATAAATGCCACTTTGAGTTCAGGGTAATCCAGCTTAATGATGTCCACAGAAAGGCTTTTCTTCTATCCCACATACTGTGCTGTGTGGCCACCCTCTTTTACAAGACTCCTTTCCCTTGCTGAGAGGAATGGGACAGAAGCAAACATAATATACAAAATGATGGGTCTGCTGACCTCTGGATCAGTGGCAGAGGTGAGTCTGTATTTACTGGCTTTTCTTCTTAATGAAGGGATGGAATCCAAACCACCAGAAGTAAGATGCTATTATAAGCTCATGCCATCCCAACCTGGGCTTTTACTTTGGTTTTAAAATTCCACTGGGTTATAAGCAGCTTTGGAAAACTTAAAAACCCTAAAGTAGCACATTTTAAAAATGATGTAATTTTTATAGGCCTCTTTCAATTCATTATCCACTAACTATCTGAGTGTTTAAGAATTATTTCAGATTTAAAACTCAACATAGAAACTTTATCTTATTAGTTAGAGTGTTTTTTAAGCATCTTTGTACCTTTCTAGTGTACAGCTCTTTAATGGTTTAATCTATTTCAATTTTCTAGCTGTTTTGTTAAAATTTCCTCCCTTGATTAGAAAATAATCATTTGTGTTCGAATACTGTACATAGTCTGTGATTTTCTATAATATTTACCTTTAACTTTTCAAAAAAAGCTTTTTGCTATAGTTGGGTTTTTTTGGTTTGCTTATCAAGATGTATCTCTACTTTTTCAGTTTACTTTTAGTTGTGTGTGTTGCTACTTGTTATTTTAAAAACACTCCTTTGAGGATAGGAGAGATGACCCAACAGTTAATAGCACTGGCTGCTCCTCCAGAAGATTTGTTTCCTAGGACCCATGTGACAAGTTAGATCTAACTGTGACTCCAGTTCATGGTGTCTGATACCTTGATTCTGGCCTCTTCAGGCACCAGACATGCAAACAGCATATACATTCATGTAGACAAAACACACACACTCTCTCTCTCACACAAAGAAATAAGACCTTGAAATAAAAAGCTCCTTTTAATTGGGCTAAGCAGTGTCCTATCATAAAGGGGTTGGGACTCTGTCCTTCCCTGACTGAGGACTTACTTGTGGCTTACAGTTGAAGAAAAGACATTTGGCTTGGTGTTGTAGCTAGTAGTGTGGTGTTTGTGTTCCCATAGAAATACCCTCACTTGTGCTCTGGGAACCAACCCTAGAGAAACTCATTGAGTCATACGCATGCACAGAAGCCATGGATATAGAAGAGGACTGATTAGAAGGGGATCAGCAGCAGGGGGAAGGGTAGGGGAGTCTAAGGAGGGAGATGACTGTTAGCAAGATACATTTGGAAGCAAACAAAAACGACCCAGAAACCCATTATTTTGTATAATTGATATATGCCAATAAACATTTCAAAAATACTCTTTTACAATCTTTTTGGGCAATCACAGGGGATATTGCAAGGTTTATAATTTTTAAAAAATTGCAAACATACAGAATAAGAAATGACATACATGTAAACATGCACAGTAATCCCAACATAAAAATGAGTTTAAGGAAAATTTCAATATCCAGGTCTACTCTCTGTTCCAGAAATTAATTATCCTCCCTTTCCCCCCACAGTTTTATGTCAGTAGTTCTCAGGTTTTGAATTTCTGAAAATGTCGTAAGGTGACATTATAAGAATCTTCATGTCATCTGCAAAGCTGTAGTTCACTTCTTATTGTCCTTGAGATTCTTGTGGTCTTAATATTATCCAGATTTACATGCTTTTCCCCTTGTTTGTGGACATTTGTTTTAGTTTTTAGAATTCTGTATCTATCTAATATTCCTATGAATGTTAGATTTTTAATTTAAAAAGTAGAGAAACATGATCTCTTACTTGATTCATTTCATTTTATTTTATTTTATGTTCACGGATGTTTTGTCTGCATTTATATCTGTGTGAGGGTGTCAGAAGCTCTGGATCTGGAGTTAATGACAATTGTGAGCTGCCATGTGGATTTTGGGAATTGAACCCCAGGACCTCTGGAAGCAGCAGCCAGTGCTCTTAAAAGCTGAGCCGTCTCTCCAGTCCCCTTTAACTTAGCTTTTAATTTGCTCAAAAAGTTCATATTTTAAATACTGTATTTATATTGGATATTTTGGATACCAATGAACATTTGATACTAGTTTGATGTGAGTTATTACATACTATATAGTCTTTGAATTCTACTCAAATACATGCATTAGAAACATTTTATAAAATCTGACTTCAGGATATGAAGGGTGTTTATTCACTAAAAGAAAACCAACTGTGTATTAGAAATTAGAAATAAAACACTTATAAAAGTTTTATTTTAAAAAAGAAATCACATTACTGAATGTAAAAAATTTAAAAAGTGATATAACTTATCTTGCTTGAATTAATTTCTGAGTATCAATAAAAAGCGTAGCTGTCAACATCTGATTAAGAAAACCCTGGTTGCCGTTGCTCTTGTTGCTCACCAAAGTTTGGTGGGTCAGGCCCTATTGCTGAATGATTCTGACACTTTGAAAACAGAACATGGAGAAACCAAGGCAGTATTATGAAGATGCTTCCTTCCAGAAGGCCAGCTCTCACACTGAGAGAGTCGTGCGAAAGTCTACTTTTTAGGTGCTGGCGGAAAGAAGTCATCACTAGTCTGAGTGAGCTGTGAGTCCTGTGCGCTAGAACCATGACGGGCAGCTCAGGAAACGCCCATGGATCTCTGAGTCCTGTGCGCTAGAACCATGACGGGCAGTTCAGGAAATGCCTATGGATCTGTGAGTCCTGTGCGCTAGAACCATGACCGGCAGCTCAGGGAACGCCCATGGATACAAAAGCGGCATGACTGTTACGAGGTTGACCAACCTGATCGGACTTAATGCCTGTTCCACAGTGATAAACACGTTTGGTACTATAAATCTGGCTAAGAACCCATGGTTGGTGGGAGGTGGCAGGCTCACAGGCCTCTGTGGGCGAATCCACTACTCTTATTCTGCTAAATGGACTTAGAATCACAGTGTCCTTTTAATTCCTCTCTATCTACCCATAGACTAGTCTAGCTCTCGGACCCCCTCAGAGGAGTTTCTTTGTGCAGTGAGTGGTTTGTTAATGCAGAAACAACTTAGGAGTGGTCCAAGTACATCAAACAAGTGTTAGGGCAATACTCAGCCACGGGTGGAACTCTCTAGCACCCCACTCCAGATCTGAAGAGCCAGAGGTTTGGAGCCCTGGAGCAAAACAGCCTCTTTTGAACATGACAGGACGTTTGAGCTCACAAGTTTGGGGCTGTTGTGGTTTTCTGTGCAAATCTTGCAGAAGACCAGATTGGTCAACATTCCCACCCAGAGAAAGGAGATTGGAGCATCCACACTAATGGAGAAGCACTTGACAACTGGTGGCTTCTGTGGGGAGAGAAAGTCGATTCTTTAAGTGAGTTGAGTGCTTGGGTAAGTGGACCTTGTTCTCGTGGATGGCCCCACAACCATGGTTATATGGGCAGCACAAATTGTGGGGATTAAACAAATCGGGGGACATGAAATGGGGGTGGGATGGAGAGGTGGAGGTAGATCTGGTAGGAGTTATAGGGAGGAGTTGGGATGAACATTATAACACATTGACTGACATTCTCAAATAAACAAAAATATCAAATAATTATTAAAAGTTTAAAAAACTGAAACTTAAGTCTGATGGCCTGCGTTGTTTCTACAGCTGTTTTCTTAGAGATTATACATATCTTTGGATACCCACCTGCCCTAAGTTATCAGCAGCAAAATATGACTTTCAAGTCCTTTCCTTCTTTAGAATGTCATGGTTCTCAAAACCAATTCTATCAATGAAACATGAGCTTGCTGGAGCTGCACGTGAGTGCCAGGCAGAGGGATGTCCCACAGCTGATCATATACATGTAGTGTGAATGGCTGTGCAATCTTATTGTCTTAAAAACAGATCTTAAGGGATACCATATTAAGGTTTGGATTTAGACAAAAATGAAATTGGGCATGTTTATTGTATAATATATCTCCCAGACAAGTAAGAAATTGACTCATAATAAATCAAAATTGTTAATTAACATTTGGACAATTTACCCTAAATGAATGTTAGGACAATTTATATGGAAGAATAAATTGGGCCACGCAAGCTGTGGCTTCAGGGGAAGGATTTCAGTCAGTTGTATCAAGATGACCCTGACTCTAAACACACTGTCCAGTTGGGCAGGTTGCTGAGGGCCCTAGACGGACACAGCCATGCTTTGCTATGGCATAATGATGCGAACAGAGCCTTGTTCCCATAGTGATTCCAGAGACAAGTGAGGTCTTACTCCAAATTCTCATTATGTGTGACGGCGATAGGCGCTAAGTATACGCTAACCCTTTAAAAAGGGCACTTCTAGGAAGACTGTCACCTTGTGACAGTTGTAAAAGGGAGCATTTTGTATATCCTTGTCTCAGTGAAAACTGGTGTACTCTTTTGGAAGACCCATGGCGCTAAATTTCAGGAGACACATTTGTTAAGTAACGCCTCCCTCGCCCCCCCCAACCCCAGCTCTGGACACTTATGCCGAGGATTGTTTGAAAGCAGAGACCTATGTGTGCCGGCAGAGGTATCTGAAGCAGAACGGTGACCTGCAACAGGCCATTGCAGGTTTACCCTACAGACTCTGCAGCTATGAATGATGACAATCAAGAAGACAGCGATAAGATGAAAATACTCACAGCAGGAGTGAGAAGAATCAGATAAAATGTGGTAGGAATCTGTGTGTGTGTGTGTATGTGTGTGTGTGTGTCACCCGCAGGCACAGCCACACACGCTGTATAAAAAGGATGGACTAGAAGGAAACACTGTGTCCTGTTGATGTGGTGGCAATGGTAACCACGGACACGAGTTTATCAGAACAGCTTTCTGGATTAACATAAAGAATGCTTTGCATGTAAGGACAAACAGGGCAGCTACTCCCAGTGGCCACCCGTGCGCCTCTCGCCACGTTTAGAAGCAGCATGTGGGTATTCCCGAAGGCTTGATTTAGTCCACATCAACTCTGTGTTATTCTGTCACCCCGCTATTTCAGGAGCTCCATTCTCTAGGCATCCATCTGCATATTTCACCAGGCATACAGCTGCAACAAGTTGACCAAACATAAGGTCCCTGGGGGGAAATCTCAAACAAGATGTGTGGCTGTTCCAATGTACTTCCAAACAGTACAGCTTCATAAAGAGATTACAAAGAGATTCTGTCTCAGCTTCAAATCATCAGCCAGACAAACTAGTTTTTATGTAACAATAGTGATGGCATGACGCGACACGTACAAGCCAAGTTCTTTGCCCCAAACTGAGTTTGGGACTATGTAAAGGCTTGAGCATGGAGCCCAGCAGGAACTGCAGACTGCCTGCCCTCCACTCCCCTCTCCTCCCCTACCATCTTCTCCCCTCCCTCCTTCCTTCTCTCTTTTCTTTGTTTCTCCTCTTCTCCTGTCAGCCCCTGTTTCTTCCTCCATGCCCACTGTTGCTTTCCTCCTCACCTCCCTTTCTTTCCCCATCTCCCCCTCCATCTTTTGAGACAAGGTCTAATGTCTAAGGAAGCCCCAGCTTGCCTTGAACTGACTGTACTTGAGATTCCTCTTTGGTTTCTGATCCTTCTGCCTCCATTTCCCAAGTGCTGGGATCACAGGTGAGCCCTCACACACATTAACACTTTTTTTTATTCCTAAGAACTGGTTTTATAATAAATGTCATCCATGAGAAGTACTTTTTAAAACTTTTATGGGTTTTCTTTATTCCATCTAATTCAGGCTTTCTCCAATTTCCCTCACCAAAAAGTATGTCACTGTTGGAGTTTTATATCTTGGATGACTTCTTAGTTGGTCCAGTCATATATGAAGTTTTTTTAGTTTAATGTGCATGCTATGGTTTCACAAAGCTGGATTAGAGGTGGGGTGGTCTATAGCCAGGGTCTATAGCCAGTAGCTTTTAATGTGATGCAAAAGCCCTGTGTATCATCAAACGAGGATGTTGATGTACATGTCTTTAATCTAGACGTGTGATAAATGGCGGGTATCAATTTTTACTTAAATAAAAAATTATGAAGACAAACACTCATCATGGTGTTTTCTATTAGCATGAAATTCCTTCCACAATGTGGCTATTGAATAATGTCTGACGCCAAAGAAAAATCAGGTGCAGTGGCACTTATTCTTGCCATTGTCTCTGCCAGCAGAACGACATCCTTTTCCCCCCTACACTCTGGAAAGCATGGAGGTTCCCTTGGTTCCATATGAAATAAATGATAAACATGTGTGCTGATGTGCAAAGTGCTTCTGCAGTGTGTGAATGGACAACACCTGACAGAGCGGCCGGCTGTATTTCTAAAGACATCTTTTCAAAAATCCCTCCATTCTACCTGAGTCGCCTGGCAACAGGAGAGTAGTTGTCTCCCTGTGAGACTCTGCAGTGGCACACTTGCTGATGAGAGATGCCTGGACAATGACTGAGCAGAAATTCTTACCCTACAGTGTCATGCTTGCTGATGAGCGATGCCATAGACAATGACTGAGCAGGATTTCTTTGATTTCATTATTTTAGATTTTGTCCTTAAAAAGTAAAAATGTTTTAAGATGGCTAAATTGTCATTTTCATCTAGAAGTTTTAGTACATAGAATCTGTTTAAACATTCTCTTAAAATATGTCAAACTGGTGGGAAATAAATGCCTGAGACCAAGACGCTAAGACCTATCATGTTCTTGTGACTGGAGCTAAGAGCTAGGGGCCGAATAACATTAAGACACATCCCTGTCTTCAGAAACTACTGTAAGCTACTGTGGCTCTTCTAATTCTAACCTACATTAATGAAATTTTCCTCCAGCAGCTTAGCAAGTGGTTTTAAAAGAGTATTCTAGCCTCTCATTTGTCTCTCCCAACATCACGTTTCTCCTGGCACTTCATCTGTCTGGAAAGAAAGTGAGCCATGTAAATGAAGTATTGCATTGGATTCAGATGTGTGCAGACTGAGGGCAGGTGGCCTCCGCGATTTTTTTCTGAGAGGTGAAAAGGATAAAGGAAGAACTGGATGAAATGAGAGCTATCCCGGTTTGCAGGTTATTTGGGATACAGTGTAGAAAAGGGAAATCCAAGGTCGGCAGGACAGAATTTTATTGAGGTTTGTTTGTTTCTTTGGTGTTGTTTTTTGTTTGTTTGTTTGTTTTATAACCTTGGCGGCATAAGTAAGGTTGGACTGTGTAAATGGCAATTAGACACTTTGAGTAACCGTAGTTAGCGTGTGGGAATGGCTGCGCACATTGCACACACACACGTTCTTTCAATGGTGTGAGTGCTTGGCCTGTTTTGAAGGCGTAGACTTCTGAAAGGTTTGGAGGCTTGACGGCTTGGACGCTGCACCCCTATTACATGAAATCGCTGTTAGCTTCCAGATTACAAGTTACCTATCATTTTATTAGCAGCGAGAGGCGAAAGACACACAAAAGCTTATTTAGCCACGACCTACCCCTCGGACTTCTTATCATTTGAGTCTTTTGATAAAAACGGAGTAGTAATTACAGCCAGCACAGCATTCCCTCTGAAACATTTTGCCCCATGATGAACGGTTAGGGCGGGTGTGAGTGCCTTAAGGCTTTGCTGGTGCAAGGAAGGCAGACACAATTATGTTCTACTTTATGGGGGATCCAGAATAATAGGCAGGCTAGGTGATACTGTCTATCAGATATACCCTGTCACAGAAGAAAAAACAGACAAAAAAAACAAGATCCCCACTTTGAACACAGCCAGTATATTGGCTACAGAACCTTTGACCTAATTTTCTCTCAGAGGTCCTGATTTATACTAGGCATCCACAGAGTACTGGAAAACTAACTCCAATTAGATTGTAAGATCAGTGTTAAACCAAACATGTGATTCAAGGCCTGAACCACAGCAAATAGCTTTTAAATGTGGCCTGGAGTGGGGAAGCAAAGCAGACCTAGGGGTTACAAAGTGCTTTTGTGGGGGAAGTGCCCCAAGGTTGGGCTCTTTGTAACCAGGAAGGTTACCTTCCTAGGACTTGGCACCATATGGAGGCCTGGACAGGAGGAGGGAACCAGGTGCCTTATTCTGCCCCTCCACTCAGCCTGAGTCACGGGAAACAATGCTTTATTACCTAAGTTAGTTGAAGACAATAGCCTTTTCTTGCGATTCAAAGACACTCACACATATACTAGGTAGTGCCCTGGATGGGGTTTGGGAAAAGAGATTTAGATGGAAGACCACTAATGGAACTGGATAGTCTTTAACCTCTAAGTAATGCACAGCCTAGTTAGACAAAACTTTCAGATTCTGCCCATTTGATTGCCGTGAGGCGATTCACTTTATCACTCCCCTGCCTTCAAAAGGACCCTTGATCAATTCTCATCCACGTAGCCGTTATGGAGTCTGTTTTCTGTCTAGCAGAACTAGAGTGCAATGCTTGGCAGGAACCTATCAGAAGATTCAGGCATCATAGGTAGCAGCTGAACTTCTGTTTTAAGAATGGTATTTTTCTTCCTACTTGAAAAGAAGGCTAGGTATATCATTTTTCAACCTCATCAATTGCTAAATAGCTGCGCTGAGGAGGGACACATTTTCTGACCCTGGAGTCGCTGTTTATTGTAATCCAGCCATCTTGGAATAGTGTTCTCCACTGAAATTGATAAATAGCTCTGCAAAGTTTAAACACATATGAGAACTCCATAGAATAAATCAGCATATAGAAGCAACTTCCCACATTGATGAAAATCACATCTCTGTGGTGGCCCTGACCCCAAATGGATGACTTTATTCTGAAAAAGAGACACAGCCAGGTAGAAGAGGGGAGTGGAGCCTTCTTGGTCTACTGTTATGAGTAGGAGCTTGGATCGTTAAAGAAGGGAGGCAACACATACCCTGAGCTGGCTTGGACTGGCTCCAGAAATGAATATGTATGTCATAAAGAGCTCCCACTATCTTCACCTTGGAGGCAATATTTCAGAACCCCACATGCTTTGGCAGAAACACCTCTGTTCTTCTTGAGCATGCGCTTGTATTCTGTGGATGGTGGTGTGGTTTTGCCATGAATCGGATGCTTATTTTTCATCCTCTGTGGATGGTGGTATGTTTTTGTCATGAATCGGATGCTTGCTTTTATTCCTCCAGAGCCAAAGCATATGGGATATGATTCCTAAAAGCATTGCCCATATTTACATTTTATATAAGTGATTTTTTTCATACTTTGAAAAGTCAGTATTTTATCCTTTTTTTTTCTCCTTCTTCTTGATTTGTATGAGTGCGAGCGAAGAGGGCTGGATTCAGGGTGATAAATTTCCAAGCTTCATGGTGCCATAGATGGCAGGCCTGGATTCTCAGAAGAGTTTTGTTAGTGTCGAAGACTATAAATTATTCTGTGCTGGCACCCCCAAAACCATTTCAGGGAATTGCTAGGATGCGGAATATGCTTGCCTCACATTTTTAACTCTTGAGTTTAAAACAGTCAGTAGGACTCTGTCTGCTGTTTTGCCTCATGTGTAGGTGGAGGGAGCAGAACGGGATCATAGTTTGAGCTGAAACTCAGCTACTTTGGTATGAAATATCCAGGAAGAGTTAATCTGAGGAAATTGCTATGTCAGCAGCTGTCACAAAACATGCAGCTGGCTGTGGAATCCGGAGCAGCTGGCAGACTGAAATACAGCTGCTTCTTCATGGGAAGAGAAGCCTATCAGTGGAATCTGTCCCCTTTGAAGAGCTCCAGCTTTTGTATTTCTAATTTTGGGCGTCAGCAGACTTCTTGCAATGACTATATGAGGCACAGAATGCTCTACTGAGCTCTTAATACCCGCAGAATTTCCCAGTAGCAGGAATGTCTTAAGTAGAGCTGGATGCGGAACATCCATTCACTATGCCAGAAGCCAAGCCGTGAAGTCCTCCAGGAAGATGCACTCCTGGCATCCTGCAGGTGTGGGTTTTCCCTCAGAAGGTCTTACTGGAGGCTTCTTTATCCCATCACCCCAAAGTTTAGAGCATCTTTTCTTAAGCTATTCCTTGTTTAAGATAGCACAGCACCTCTTAGGCCAACCTGTAGTTCAACCTGTAGTTCAACCTGTGGTGCAAACTGTGGTTCAACCTGTGGTTCACTGTCACTTTGTAGGTCACATATTAGACATTCTACAACTCAGATATTTACATTAGGAGTCATAAAACTAGAGAAATTACAGTTATGAAGTAGCAATGAAATAATTTTGTGGTTAGAGGTCATGAAATGCTGAGAAACTGATATTTTAATTTATTTTAGGTATCTATTTAAGAATTTTTAAATTTAAATTTTGTTTATGTGTTTGTATTGTGTACCTAGATCTATAAATGTGTACTGTGTGGATGCCTGGTTCTGGAGGAGGCCAGAATAGCGAACCTGATTTTCTAAAACTGGAGTTATCAGTAGCTGTGAGCTTCTTGATATAGGTTTTGTGAACTGGACCCAGGTTCCCTACAAGAGAAAAAAGTGCTCTTAAGTGCTGAGCCAGCCTTCCAGCACCCTTGGTTTTTTTTATTATTATTTTGAGGCATGATCTTGCTTTGTTGACCACAATGCCTTTAGCTCACACAGATCTGCTGCAGCCTTGCCATAGCCTGGGTTCAGGTCCTGAGAAGGGAAAGGGGTGTANGCATGAAGAGATGAATTGTCCACCCGCCAGAAGAGTTTTTCACAAGTGGCTGGCCCTCAATACCTCCAGACGTCTTTATTTATGCATCAAAAACAAGCATGTTTTTCTGTACTAACAAACAAGTTTCTCCCATTCTCCATTGTTAACCAGCAAAAACAAACATGTTAAATATGCTTCCCCCCCAAGATGTTTTACATCAAAACATCTTTAAACCACAACAATACTTATCATTTTGCTAGCTTGGCCAAATATGGAGCCAGGTACATCTTCTTTTACAAAATGCAAAGGTAATAAACATAGGCACACATTTTCAAGAACAACAATCTCGTTCAAAACACATTTACAGAAATAGGGGTGATCTGCCTCCCATTCTGTCAGAACAGCTCCTGGGGCTAGAGTGACAGTTGGCATCTCCAGACCAGAAACCTGAGAATCATTGTCTCCTAAAGAATTTTAGGGGTTAATATTTGAGAAAATATAGGGTTTCCAGTAATGATCACATCTGTCCCACGCATGACTGACAAAATGACACTAAAACCACCAAGAGAATCATCAATATTATGAGAGAGAAGAGAGCATGTGGGCCATGGAGTCCCAGCAGTGTTCTGCATTGCTCTGAAGTCTGCCGGGTCCTGTGCAGGGAGACTGTTCCCATGGGTTGTTGCCTCCTCTGGAGACCGCTTGGACAAGCGCTCATATACTGGTCCTGAACTAGGCCACTTCCAAACAGAAACAAAGAGAGCAATACAAAGAATCGGTGAAAGGAAGAGGTTTTTTTTTGAGAAAATCGACAAGATAGACAAACCCTTTTCCAAACTAACTAAAAGATGGAGAAAGGATACCCAAATCGACAAAATCAGAAATGAAAAGGAAGACATAACAACAGCCATGAGGAGATCTAGAGATGCATAAGGGCAGACTTTGCAAACCTGCACTTCACCAAACTGGAAGATCTAAAACAAATGGATAGTTTTCTGGATACGTAATCACTTATCAAAGTTAGATCAAGATCAGATGAACAATTTAAATAGACCTATAACCCCCTGGAAAATAGAAGCAGTCATTAAAGTCTGCCAACCAAAAAAAGTCTAGGATCAGATTGTTTTATCATAGAACTCTACCAGACTTTCCAAGAGTTAAAGTCAACACTCAATTTATTTCACAAAACAAAACAGAAGTAACAGTGCCCAATTCATTTTATGAGGCCACAGTTACCCTGATCCCAAATCACATAAAGATTTAACAAAGAAAGAATTATAGACAAATTTCCCTAATGAACATAGATGCAAAAATGCTCAATGAAATATTTACAAACTGAATCTAAGAACCCATCAAAAATGTGTTCCTAGGGCTAAGTAGGCTTCATCCCTGAAATGGAGGGATGGCTTAATATATGAAAATCAGTAAATGTAATCAACCAAATAAACCAGCTCCTAGTGAGGACTCTTAGTTAGGGAGGATATAGAGTCTGAACTGGCCAACTCTTGTAGCCAGGCAAGGCTTTCAGGGGTGGGGCTAGATTGTTTAGATTGAGTTGTTGGCTGAGGGGATTCTGTGATGATCCCTGAACAACCAGGCTGATGCTAGGATAGGTTTTCCCTGAAAACTGACAGTGGAGCCACACTGGACAACAAGGACAACATCTTCATGGCTCATTGAACATAGACAGGTCAAGCAGGTGCCTGCATAGAGCCTTCACCCCTATGTGCTAGTATTTTTGGTACAAGAAGGTACTCTGAAGATCACCAAAAGAGAAACATGGATGCCAACTCAGCAATAAAACCTTTGTCTAACAACCTGTCTTGCCTGCAACATGTGCTGGGCCAATGGTGGTGCAGAGCTTTCTGGAGTGGCCAATCAATGTCTCATTTAATTTGAGGCCTAATCCAAAAGGAGAGTCCATGCTGGACACTGCTTGAATGTCCAGGAATCAAAGACTGGATGGCCTGGAGACCTAGGCTAGAACCAAATACAACTGGTCTAAGAAAAAAAAGTCAATGAAATTATGCCTAATAATATTCTTCTATACGTGTAGATCATTGTCTTGTCTAGCCATCATCAGAGAGACTTTCTCTGGCAGCAGAAAGGAGCAGATGCAGACACCCTCACCCAGAAAGAGAGAGTGTCCAAGTTGGAGATCTCCACTCAGTCACTCCCCTTGGAGCTCAGGGAATTCAGTGGGAGCAGAAAGACTGTAAGGGTCAGAGCAGGTGGGGGACACCAGAAGAACATGACCCACTGAATGAACTAAGCAAGGTGCATATGGATGAGCTCATAGAGACTGAAACAGTAAGCATGGGGCCTCCATAGGTCTATATCATGTCCTCTGCATATGTTATGGAAATTAGCTTGGCCTTTTTGTGGTACTTCTAATGGTGAGGGCAGGTAGATCTTTGACTCTTTTGCCTGCTCTTGGGACTCTTTTTCTCCTGTTGGGTTGCTTTGTATTATTATATTTTTTGTCCTGTTTGGTTATTGTTTCTTGGAAGCCTGCTTTTTTTTTAATGGGAGATGGAGGGGGAGCAGATCTGGGGAAGACAGGAGGTGTGTGTGTTTGCGTGTGTGTGTGTGTGTATGTGTGTGTGTAGCTGGGGAGAGTGGAAGGAAGGGAAACTGTTTGAAATGTATTGTGTAAGAGAAGAATCTATTCTCAATTAAAAAAGAAGTAATAAGGAAATTGGCAAGACAATACTCTAAAGCAATAAAATAAAATGAAGAAAGAAATAATAAGCACTTACTGCTCCCACAGGCATTCAGCAGTCTGAGACAAGAACAGTGACTGGATTATGAACTTGCTTGTTCATTCATGTAATATGGTTGCCTAGTCTTTACGGAAGTGGAAAAATACTTCCAAAATGAAAAGGCAAGAAGATGAAGAAAAGAATTCAGTGGGGAGAATAAAAAAAAGAGAAGTTCTTTCTCTCAACAGTATTTTTAAACATCTGTCATGTGCTAAAGCTGTGCGAAGAGAAGAAGATGAAAACGGGAATGACAAATGATGTAAAGACCAAATTGCTGTTCCTAGAGTGAATTCCACCTGCTCTGGAGAAGCCTGGGTGGAGTGGGAGGCCAGGGCTGTGGAGAGCTGGCTCCAGGACAGGCCCTGGGTTACCTGTGCTGCCACAGTGGCACCAGCTCCTGGTGAATACACAGAGGAGGAGGGTAACTCTCCCTGCCCAGGAGCCTCCCATTAGAACACATCCAAGTTCATTTTCTTTCTAGGACCAAGTATCAGTCAACTTGAGATGAGCCAGTGCTGGTGGAGAATGCATTCAGCTTTTGCTAAAGTGGAGGGGCTCTGGTTCTAAAGGCTATCATCCTTGCAGGAGTCCCACACACCCACCCTTTAGTCTTGAGCCAGGAAACATTTGTAAATACGATCAACCTAGGCAAAATGACATAGAAATATTCAATAGCACACATTTAGCTTATTTCTTCTTGAATTCACACCCTTTCCCCAATGACGATAGACTCCATAAGTGCACATACGTGAATGTGTTCATAGAAGACCCCTCGCCCCTGACCCTGTACTTTCGGTCTGTATCTTTCTACTGTTCTTGTAAAGCAGTGGTTCTCAATGTTCCTGATGCTGTGACCCTTTAGTGCAGTTCCTCGTGGTGTGGTGACGCCAAACCATAATATTATTTCATTACTACTTCATAATTGCAATTTTACTGTCATGAATTGTAATCTAAATATCTGATGTGCAGGATAAGTGATAGATGACCCTTATGGCTTTATGACCCACAGATTGAGACCCACTGTGATTTTTTAACTTTCTTTTATTTATTCTTAGTGTCTTTCACATCATGCCTCCTAATCTCACCTATCTCCCTACCCCTCAGAATAAAACAAAATAAAATTGAAGAGAAAAGGGCGGGGGGAGGGGAAAATCTTGTCATGGAAGCTGTAGTGTGACACAAGGGTCCTGCAGCAAAGCCCTTTTCCATATATTTTTACAGGCAGCTGTTTATCACAAAGAATCATCAGTCCACTACAAAGCCCTGGTCTCTCTTACACCAGTGACACTGGGCCCTCAATGAAATTCTTCCAGGATATCCTGTTGCTGCCCTGTGTTGTTGTCATGGAGATCCTCTGGCACTGGGTCCACAGGGCAGATCCCCCATCCCCATCCCCAGCAGATCAGGATGGGGTGAGGGAAATGGGAGGAGGTGTAAATTTTTAAGAGAGAGAGAGAGAGAGAGAGAGAGAGAGAGAGAGAAGGAGAAAGTCGTGAGTTTAAGGAGAAAGGAGATGATGCGCAAAACAATCAGGACATTATATTGTTAAATCTGTCCTAAATTTTATGTCTAATAACAATAACCCCAGGAATGTTACTCACTGAAATTAAATAAGAACAACTATAGCTGGAGGCTGGAGAGAGGGCTCTAAGGGAAAGAGCACTTGCTTGCATAGTTAGCATGAGGACCTGAATTCAGATCCTAGGAGGTTGTAAAGAGCTAGGAGTGATCACAGGTACCTGTGTAAGAAATATCAAATATAAATCTTTTCCATCAGAGAACTGATGTTTTATGGATTAAAAAGTCATGGGTTTTGTCTTCATATGTATGTTATGTTACATGCAAATGACCTTGCTGCGGAAAAACTTAAAGTGACATAAAAGGGGATAAAATGATAATGGTATTCTTGTCTAGCTGATGTACTTACAAGAAGCAGTTAAGTGACAAAGGAAGCCTGGTATAAATTGTTGGAAGGTCAATTTCATTTGATTGTAAGCAATTTAGATTAAATGTTGATGGCTACCTATGTAGACGGAGGCCACTCATTCATTTCCCGCCCCATCCAGATCCTAAATAATCACACTGAAACTATCTTAACTTCAACACTGCTTAGCCAATGACTCTAGCGTATTCATAGCTAGCTCTTACATCTTAAATTAACCCGTTTCTATTAATCTGTCAATCGCTATGTGGTAGTGGCTTACTGGTAAGGTTCCATCTGGCATCTGGCTCCTGTCTCCTGCCACAGCTACATGGCTTTTCTTTGACTCTGCCTACTCTCTCCTTCTCTATCTGCTTGGAATTTCTGCCTTGCCTTATTCTGCACTGCAATAGGCCCAAAGCAACTTCTTTATTAACCAATGGTATCCACAGCATACAGATGGGAATCCCACATTGTATGTACACACAATCATGGTCTCACAACTTCATTTCTGAGAGACATGACAGAAAAGAGTCATTAATAAAAAACAAATTAATTTTCATGGTAAAATTATGATTATATTTCATCCTAACCCAGGTTATTCAAACAGTTTCCAAAGACAAGGGAGAAAACTTAGATTACTGATAAACTTAGACTGTAATAAGACCTGTGAGCCTGAGGTCAGCATGGGCGGCAAACAAGCAAACAATGCCGTCAACACAACCGCCAAACACCATTTTTAAAGGAAGTATGACATTTGGCTCAGTGAATTTGGTATTTTAAAGAGCTATCCTTTGAAAGAGCCATCCTTTCTATTCTACATGTCAGTGGGTTATCTTGTATTCAGATTACATTTAAAAATACAAAGATTGAACTTAAACATATCTGTAATGCAAAATAAAAGTTAAGAACATTGGCATTCCAAACCAGTCAAAGAATTCTTGTGCACCAGGTTTCCATGGTGCAGGGTTCTTTAAAAAACAAACAACAGAAACAAAAATATGAAACTATTTGAATTTCTTTTATGTGTTGTCTAGAATCTCTGGCAAAATTTTAAGCACCTTATTCTTACAGTGTACTTATGTGTTGTATTTGGGCAAAAAGTCAACATACAAAGAAAAATTCATGAAATTATTATATAAAATATTTCAAGGTCCTATGAAAATTGATTAGTTATTGTATGGTGAAGTCTTTCTATGCCTCTCTCCATAAATGTGCATTCATGAAGGCTGGCAGGGAAGGTTAGGATACAATGCTGACATCTACTGAGGATAGCTTAGGGCAGGATGGGGACCCCCATGCCCTGTAGTATGTTTGATCTCCTCTAATGACTTTTACACGGCTGTGACAGAAGACTGAAAAAAATTGTTACAGTCCATCTTTTTCTGCTGTCACCTAGGAGAAAATATATCTTCGCTCTGACATTTTCTCCGACTTCCTTGATATTTATTAGTGATTAGGAAATGGAGGGAGATGTTGGGGAGAAGAACGTTGATGGAAAGCTCAAGTCAGTGCCAGTACGCTAACTTTTGTTCTGAGAATTGGAACTTGAAGAATGGGCATAAACAGCAAACAAGCAGAAAACACACAGCAGCAAGAACTGCTGGTATTTTATTTCTGTTGAAGCACAAACATTTTTCAGGGGTGAGGGTGTGTAGAGGGTGTGTCAAACCTTCCATCATCAAAGGAATATTTTGAGCTTAATGGAGTGAGGGAAGGCCTATTCTAGAGCCAGCAGTCTTTCTCAGCTGTTTAGAAGGAAAAGCTTCAGAGTCCCACATTATGTCTGGAATTCCTTGAAGGGAGCAAGACACATCTTGCAAGCAGAATATAAACAAAAGAACCCCAGCTAAGGGACAGTAAATGACCAACTTCTGGAGGAATCATATAGATTTATTTAAAAAGAAGAGAACATGTGTTCTATAATATAGTTCTGACCTGCGGGTAATTTTACTCACCAGCTGGACTGTAATAAATGTGTAGGATTATATGGTTTTACTTGTTCAATTTTAAAAAGAAAAATGGATTCATTACAACTCTGCTGATGGGAATGTACAGGAAAGGCTGTGTTTAATTGCTTACTGTATTCAAGCCCACAGAAGCCCAAGAGGCAGTGAATTAAGTTGGAATTTTGTTAAATGGATTTACATGGTGTTTACATGGCTCAAAAGCTATCTTGAAATAGTATAGTTCTCAAGTAATTTGCAATGCTTTTAGCTTAGATACTTACTTGTCTTTTTGTTAAATAGGAAGAAAAGCAAAATGAAAATGAATACTCATTATTGTCCAGTTAGTTTATGTCCACTTGTGAGCATGCAAGAGAGACCAGAACTTTCAGCCAACAATGCTGCTCTTTTTTTGTGGAGTTTTGGTGTTAGTCTGGCAGCATTGCTCACTGCTCTGTTTAGTTTTTGGTGGAGACTTCAGTAGCTCATGATTTCAAAGGTTTGGAAAATTGTCAGCGTGTTTGTTATGAGATTACTGAAAAAAATTGTCTGAATCTTTCAAGTTACAGACTTGCAAAGCCTAATGTTTATATACACTCCTAAGTCAATAGGGATGAGGGGCAGGCAGGGCAAAGTTTCAAAGTTGGTTTTAGGTGAAAGCAGTAAGGGGAAGTCCTTAGAGGAAAGAGTAGGGAAAACTTCCCAGAATAGCCCCAGGAAAGACGGTCATCAGGGTCCCATTAGGGGAGATGTGGCCCTGTGATCTGCCCCAGGTAGCCAATCACTCTCATTCCAGGAGGGCTGATGGCAGGCTGACCCAGGAAGAGCTTACTGGAAGAATTTCCCCTTGGGGACTCAGATCCCAGACAAGGAAGCCGTTAATAATTAAGACCCCAATGAGCTCGGCAGCCTGAGGGTGATGCTCCGAGAGCTCCCTTTGTCCATTTGCTGGTGTAACAAATGCTACCAATGGCTGACCAGGTCAGTGCTGCATGGAGTCCTTCACACATAGGAGGAGGAGGTCACTGTATTTCTGTGCCATAATTAGGTTTATAGATATTAAGGTGGTGACAGAAATAAGGACCATTAATAAGGCATAGTGCTAACAATCTTTAGTTGTACAGTCACTGAATCTAGGCACAAGAACAACATTGAGGTAGTTGGGAGAATAGAGAAGGAGAGAAGGGAAAGTAAAGTTTGTTGGATTGTGTATCATATTTATATTTATAGAGGAATTTATTCCTATACCAGATACATATTTAGTATTCACTCAGTGTTTGTTATGTGACAGGCTGGTAATAAGCACCTTACATGAGTTCTCTAGGCTTCTACAAGAATTCTGTGAGTTAATTATTCATCTCCTTGTGCTTCTATAAATGTCAGTAAAGGGAGTCCAAACAACGCTGAGTTTTCTGATTCCAAAGTGTGCATTCCAGTTGTCATAGGAGACCTGGTCTTTGCATTTCTTGTGCCTATATCAGCACCAGGGACTCCTCAGTGGGTGATTGACAGCATTACCAATGTTTATGCAACAGAATAGATTGCATTTGAAAATACAAATAATGTGCCTGAAGAAGGGGAAGTATGTGGTGCCAAAGGATGCAACATTTTAATAGATCCCTGAAATGGTAAGGATTAGCTAAGAAGCTCAAAAAAGGAGTCAGAGACTAGGTGTAGTTTTAAAAAACAGATTTATAAAGATGCAGTTTATTCTATGGAAATATGACAGATAGATGAAGAGCTCATATGTATTTTAGAAAGTTTCTGTTTCTAGCCTTAATTTGGTAAGTTTGTAACCAATAGGAGAATTTAGTTGGTTATGATTTATTTACTCTTTCTGGGGGTAGACTGTACTTTATGGATCATTGAGGTATTTGTTGCTAGTTTATTTGTGTAAAAAAAAGTCATTTCTAGTCATAGGTAATGACACTGATATCTACTTTGTGCCAGCGGCCTCAGAACAATTCCATAGAAGGCTTAATGGGCATGCGAATGAATCTTTGTTGTAGGGAGTGGGACCCCTTGTTCCATCCTGCCTGGCTAGCTTACACCCGAAATAACCACACAGAAACTGTATTACTTAAAACACTGCTTGGCCATTAGGTCTAGCCTCCTATTGGCTAACTCTCACATTCTGATTCAACCCATCCCCATTAATCCACCTTCACCACGAGGTCGTGGTTTACCGGGAAAGATTTAGCATGTCTGACCTGGCATTTCCCATGGCGGCTCTCTCTCTGCCCTTCTTCCCAGCATTCAGTTCAGTCTACTCCACCTATCTAAGTTCTGCC
>LOJH01019668.1:702-13747 GCA_001685095.1 Ellobius talpinus | reverse complement strand
ATCTGTAATGAGACCTGGTGCCCTCTTCTGGCCTGCAGGCATACATGCAGACAGGATACTGAGAATACTGTATACATAATAAATAAATAAATCTTAAAAAAGACTACTTTTGCATTTCATCTTTGTTCCAGAACAAAAACTACTGCCATCCTCTTGACAAAGACTGCTCTGAGACTCCACAATGTTGATTGACTTAAGAAAAATGAATGACAATGTCCCTGTGGCCAAAGTCAGAAACAAGACTATTTTGTATTTTAGTAACTACAAAAGCAATCACAAAACTTAAATATCCAATATGCATATGGGACTTTACAATGTGTATTTCTTTTGAAATTAAAAGAGACAATTTAGAATCAGAGTTTTTTTTAAGAGCAATTAACAGTTTCTAGATACTTCTTCAGTCCTTAAAAGGGCATCTGAAGGGAGAGTGTTCACAACTGAAATGCAGAAATCACCATATGACAAAATACAACAACCAGGAAGCCAACAGCGAGTAAAATGTGTACAACATGTGGCGCTGGCCTTGAAAGCACATGCAACAACGGAAATGATGCACACACCCTCATTTCTGTCTGTGTTTCTTTTCCTGTTTTTAACTAAGCTACAGGTGTGAAGGTAACAAGAGACATAAGGGTACAGTGGGCTGCTTAGGTTTCCTGTTAGCTGGTGCAGCTCAACCCTTAGTAATACTCTCTGGACTCCATGCCTGGGTGAATGGGCAACCTAATCCTGCCCATCAATGTTTTCAGCAGAGATTCAAAGAACCAGGCTACCCAGGGAATGCAAGGTAAAGTAGAGAAAAGAGCAAGCACTGTCACAGTGCTGAACTCTGCTCCCTACAGGAGTTTAAGCAGGTCAAAGGGACCATTCTACATAGGCAAGGGGTTTGCAGCCAGTCTTGCTTAGGGGAGCCACTCTTGGATGATTTTCAATCTGAAAATGGGTAAATGTTGACTAGCCTTCTGCTTTCCTGGTAAGATTTAGATTTGAACATTACAAAAGATGTTTACCTGGGATTCTTGTTGTTCAAACTTAGTGCGATCTCATTGACAGCATGGGGATGAGACATGACCATGTTGAAACCATACTGAAATGGAGAGGGGAAAAGGAAAGCATTACAAGCTAAGTTTCAATGTTGATTCAAAACCAAACACTTGGGCTGGTGGTATAGCTCAGTGGGAGAGTCTGCCTCCCATGAGCGAGCCCCTAGATCCAGTCCCCAACACTGCCAAAACCCACTGACATGTCTGCTTCATGTAACACTTATCCTCTAGGAAGGCAGCTGAGCTCTTAGCACATCAGTGTGAGAACAGACTTCTTCCCCCCAAATTCTCAAATGATGTCAACCATTTTAAAGGGTACTTTGCTCATGGGCATCCTTCCGTTATTTATGAATGAACAATGTGCTTTTCTTTTTTAAACCAGTGAAAGGCTCTAGTGATTGGAAAATCATATACTCATTAAATCACTATGAAGACCAAGTCCTGGTTGAACTCCCAAGAGCCACCTAGATCTGTTTACTCTGCATTTCAAAGTCAAAGCCCTGAAATGTGAATTTTCCAAGCATTCAGGATGACTCCACTATGCACCTAGGGTTGACTGTTCCAGCTTGTAGTCCATCTCCCTACCACTCCCTCTTCCCCACCCCACCCCCACCCCCGTCACTCATACAAACAAGCCAGTCCACATCAAGAATCCAGACACTGCTAAGTGAGCAACTACTGGATCTTCTAACCGCACACACAGCTTTGATCATCTTCTCATGCTGAGAAAATATCTGCAATCAATGGACAAAAGAAAAATAAGAAAAAAGACTTTTGAGACTGAGGCTGGAAAATGACATGCTAGAGGTCAGCATGGACCACACGGCAGGGCATATCTCCAAAAAGCAAAAGCTAATCCACCTCCTCTCAGAGATAAACAGGTCTATGGTCCAATCTGAAGCCAGCCCCTCCCCTCTGCTGGAATCCCTGACCTCACTCCCTCTCACCTACTCAAGAACATTCTATGAGCCAGCATGGAGGCAGAGCTGTAACCCTAGCACTTTAGGTGGTGCAGACAAGAAGATCAGGAGTTCAAAGCCAGCCTGAACTACCTGAGATCCTATCTCAAAAAGACAAAAACCCTAAAATGTTCTAAAAGATCTGCCTGCTACTAATTCATTACCATTCGAATACATATAACAGAACCCTCCCTTGGCCCCACAGCCTGTATTCAGCTACATCTTCCTGTTTCCCTTCTAGCTGTCACAGCAAAGTCCTTCAAAGAATCAAAGTCTAGCAGTGGTTTTCAACCTGTGGGTCTCGGCCCCTTTGGGGGCCACCTATCAGAGAACTTTATGATTCATAACAGTAGCAAGATGATAGTTATGAAGTAGCAATTAAAATAAATTTTATGGTCAAGGGGCTCACCACAACATGAGGAGCTGTATTAAAGGGGCCTACATTGGGAAGATTGAGAACCACGGACTCCAGAGTTTTTATCTTACTGTGTGCTCTATTAGGCCTTTCACCTCCCACCCTGAAACTGCTCCTGCCAGAAGCACCGTGGCTATGCACTTAGCTAAAGAAAGCACTGTCCAGGCCTCATTCATCTTGCATGGCTTATCAGTAGCATTAGACACCAGCTTGGCGCACTTCCTCTGGCTGGTTTCTGCCTTCTTGGCTACCTCCCGGACTTTCTTCTTGGCTTTTCTCTCTCCAAAAGTCAAATGGAGTGCCTTGGGGCTCATATTAAGGACCTCCTCTCTACCTACTAGCCCAGTATCATGGTTTCCAATACCACTTTATATTATTTATGTTCAAATACCTATGTCCTGCCCACACCTCTACCTCAGTATTCAGACTGGCTTATCCAAGTACCCACTTCAGTCACTGTCAAATAGACGTCTCAGTTAAAGTCTACCAAAAGGACTTCCTAATGATCTCTCTCAAACCTGCCCGTCCTGCAGTCCAGCAGATGGCAACTTCATCATACAAGCCCCAGGATGACCTCTTGGTAGCACCTTGTTTACTCATCTTTTCCTAAATACACACAAGATGTGGCCCTTATCATCCAACCAAAGGGTTCCAGAACACGGCCACTTTTGTCATTTCTCCTCCTATAATTCTGAGCTGCACCCCCACCCCCACCACTCACCCAATTACCGCAGTAACCTCTGTATAGTTTACCTCTTCTTGCCCCTGCACCTACAGGCCAGTGCTAAACACAGAAGGCATCATGATCCCTTTAAAGCAAATGTCATGTTATGCTCTCAGAATGCCTTGAGAGTTTTCTGACTGCAACATGGCCATGTTTTCACTGGCCCAGAAGATTCTACATAGTCCCTGTTATCCCTGCTTTCATCTTCTCTTTTCTTACCCCTCTGCGCCAGCCGAGCAGACTTCCTTTCCTGCTCCAGGGTGCTGGTACTTGCTCTTCCTTCTGCCTAGACCCTTCTTTCTCCGATAGCCCTTTCTTTATTCACTGAGTTTACTTATTTTTCATTAATTGCTGCCTCCCCCATGACACTTTCCTAGTAGCCAATCCAAAACTGCATATACATTTTTGGCACGTCTATTCCTATTCCTGATTAGTTTTTTCCTTTGGTATTTATCAATAATAATTCCCTGAGTTCAAAGCCTACCTGGATTTGAACTTGGTACAACTTATTAGCCATGTACTGTGAAGGATATCACTTAAGTTCTCAGTTTTCTCAAACTGAGTAAAAAGGGGAGGGGACATGACTAACCTCACAGGGATGTGTGGCTGCATGCATTTGCATGCATGAAACACCTGAGTGTAGCGTGTAGGTAGCTGGCTTTGGTTCTATTCATCATCACTGGGATCTGAAATGCTATACACTCTGGCAGTGCAGTCCTGCCCTGTTTGAGCCTCTCTGGAAGGCAAGCTCTTGACGCATTTTCACAGACTGAAGCATTCTCCGAACCTGGAAGACGGCCTCTGTCTGATGAAGCACTAAAAAGCTTCAGTTGGTAGATAGACCAAAGCATGCTCGCCTCCATACATCCCACTCACATTCCAATTTGGGGTTTGAATGTTAACATCGACCCTCATGTGTCTAAATCTCCAACTTGGGAATGTAAGTTTTAAACCAAATCTACTTTTTTGAATTCTTACCCTATCAGGCTTATGGCCCTGTTCGTTTACCCTAGATCCTTCAGGCACTCATTTTCCATGGTGTTGCAGGATTAACGGAATGTGTAATGCTACACTATTTGCCAGACTAGGTCAACCTGCAGCATAACCAGCCAAAGCAGGAATGTGCACTTTTGACATTGTTCCACATGCTCCTTATAGAGATTAGGAACCACAGGTGCTAACACATAATAACTATAACTTTTTGATCAATCACCACAGAAGCTAGTGCCTCAGGTCCCTCACTACTGATGTTCTAAAGCTGTCCATTATCCCCCCTCCCCCACCAGACAGGGTTTCACTGTAGTTTTAGAGCCTGTCCTGGAACTACTCTTGTAGACGAGGCTGGCCTCGAATTCACAGAGATCCGCCTGCCTCTGCCTCCTGAGTGCTGGGATTAAAGGTGTGTGCCACCACCACCTGGCCAAAGCTGTCCATTATTATTGACAAGTAGAGGCTTGCTTCTCGTGGTACTTTACCGATGTAGGATAATGTATCACTACATGGTAAATTGTAAATACTAAAATATGAAGCCAAGGACCTAAATATTGAGAATTAGAATGAATCAGAATTTTCTGAATGGAATCCTATTAAATCATGCTCTTCACTTCAAAGAATTATACAAACACCAACACACATATACATGCACCAGAGAGGGAGAGAAATCTGAGCCCAATATCACCGGACTCTTTTAAGGCATTGATGCAAACACATGCTTGACAATTCAACACATACCTGATAATTCATGATGGCTCGTAAACACATGATACAGACATGAACGTCATCTTTCTTACTCACTAATCTTGAATTTTTCAGGGTTCTTCTGCTTGGCAAAGTATTATATCTAAAAACAGGGAGGGAAAAAAGGAGCATTTTCATGAAATGACAGGCTCTAGCAAGCACAAAGCATACGAGTTAAACAGGCGCACATTGCTTTCTGCTTTCGTAGACACCGAGGCAAGAGCTGCGGGCTAACACCACCACCACGAAGCACTGTGGACTGGTGGTTCTGTGATCCTATCACTCAATGAAACTCAACCCTACTTACAACACATAATAAAAGAGAGGGTGTGTGAGAAGTTGAAGCGATCCCAGGTCATGGTCAGGAGGCCAGGCTAGGTCTGAGGAAGCACTTGAATGCAGACTGTACTGGAGAATAGAACAGCAGGTGAGGGACTGGACTTTAGCTCAGACCTTGACCTCCAATCACGTGACCAGATTTTAACCATTTCTTCCTGCTGCTGCCCTCAAGTCTCTGCTTTAAGAGCTTAAGCCTGGCCAAAGTCACACATTAGTAACTCTGGCTTCACCATGACATACTAGATCCTGAAGTCTTAGTTCTTTACAAATGTCCCCAAAACATGTCTGATACAGCAGCTAAAACTTAAGTGGAAAATATGCTAAATATCAGCGTTCAACGCTTGTGTTATGATTAATTTTCTCGGTGTTCCATTATTGGAGTTTTATATTAGTTTATAAATAGTACAGGGCAGACAGTGTAATATCAGGCATATAAAAGACATAATGCTAAAAGAGTCAGTTAAAGTTTTGCCTCAGCAGGAACTCAGCACAGGTGACCTCTGTAACCTCAAGCCTATATAAAACACACTTCACATTTGTAACTAAGAGGAGCTTGGAAGGAGTATGAAGGTAGAAGTGGGGATGCTGGGAAAGGAAAAATACAATTTAGGGTCGAGGTCAACCCAAGCTAAGGATGTATGACAAAGCCATAAGGAAACCTGCTACTTTGTAATCTAATTAAAAGATTTTGTTTTTAAGTCTGAAGAAAGGTTCCATATATGTGAGGCAAGCAAGAATAGGGATTAACCTAGCAACCCAGGACCCTACATGGTTAGGCTGCGCATTAACCCCAGGTCGGTGAATGATACACTTCACAGCCTAGGACCCCAACCTCTATCCAGCTGCAACTGTACCTGCTTTAACTATGGAAATAAGTTACTGCCCTTATCAGCTCCTTGAGAATGCCCTGTTTCTACTTAGAATCTGCAAGGCCAATTTCAGTGTGTCCAGTGCAACTTACAACCACGTAACTTTGCCGTAACTCCAGCTAGTATATGACTGTTGACACACTTCCTGGGGGGTCTAACAGACACCAGTACAGTCCAGAGAACTGTCACACAGTCAGGCTGACCTAAGCACACACGATCGCCTCAGTCTCCACTGAAGTTTTTCACTGCTGTTCAGCAAGGATTAACACAAACAACTGCTACGTGTAGCAGCAAGGAAGAACCCTGAATATATTTTGATGAATTAACTCTTAAAATATACTTATTATGGTATATCATATGCATCTTACTAATATTTAAAGAGATATAGGAATATAGTTCAGTGATAGGGCACTTGCTTAGCATGAACCAGGCGCTGGGATCAATTTCCAGTACCAAAAAACAACAAAAAAAACCCAAAACTCAAAAGTATAGTAAGATTATATACGTAAGACTTCAGTGTGTTAAATATTTGTATTTATTAATGATTCTCTATGCTCTAGAGCAACAAATCTATTTTTTCAAAATACATAGTACCTGGCTTAAACATTCCTTTCTCTAATATTTATGCAAAGCTGAAGTAGGAATGAGAGAGAACAGTAGAATTTGTGTGTTTAAAATCATAACATTACAAAACTGTAAAACCCAACAGAATAGCCAATGATAACTAATCATAGTAACGATGACTCAGCAAATTGTATCATTAACGCTAAAACTTTCTTCATACAGGGAAGAGAACTGAAACTCAAGGAAGTTACATCACATGGCAAGTAACAGACAGGAGACCAGACCCGGGGCTCTTCTCAGATTCAGGGACACCGTGTTCTTCTCTACCAGATGCTCTCAACAGCAGCATCATCAGGTGACATTCTGCCACTACAGGTCTTCAGGGCAGTTAGGACAGGCTGATGGTGTCCCTTCAGTCACTTTTAGGTCTCACCTGCTGCCCTCAACAGTACTGGATGCAGGATTAAGGAACAGTTTGCCCACAGCAACTGCATGGGGCATCTCTTGAAGAAACCAGATCATTGGTTCTCCTCAGGAAACAAGGATTTTTCTGTTTTTTAAAACTTTGTCTCATACACTACATTTTAGGAAATAAAGTTGGTTTGTTGTTGCTTTTAACTTTATGTGAAATTGTACTTTCTATTATGGAATTCTCATGCTTAAAGAATTTCCTTCAGTTCAATAAATGTAACCTATAAACTATCATACTTCTTTCATTTCTGAAAAATACAAGTATTTTCCAAATCTGTAAGGCAAGATTTTAGAGAATGTCATGGATTAATATGTAGTTTTCTGTGTGCACATCTTACGGACCTTGAAATCTTTATAATTAGATTTCTAAGTTTATTTGCTTTAACTACTATCTTAAGAAATTACTGTCATTTTTGCTAAGTTTTAAATCAATTACAATGTATGATCTAGCTAATGTTATTTGATAAACAGTTCTCTATGGAGTTGGTTCTAACAGATGCTCCAAGATGACCCACAAATCCCAATAAAATTGTGAATAAAACTCTTTTGGTCAATTTACTTCTACAAGGACCTGAGGACAGGGTAAAGAATCTAGTAGGACTAGCCATTGGTCATGACAGGAAGCCAAACCAAATTTCTTCCTCCTGTTTCTTCTTTTCAGTTGCTTTTGTTTTGTTCTGTTTTTATTGAGGGGGAGTCTTTCTTATTCTACAGCCCAGATTAGTATGAAACTTACTATGTAGCCCAGGCTGCCCTCAAACTAATGGTAATCTTATCTTCTTGCTTCAGTTTCTCATGCTGGGATTATAAAATTGGCCAAGTTTCTGAGTGAAGACATGCCACTTTTTTTAAGAGCCAGCCTACTGCTTATGCTAACTTCTGGTAAGCACCAACAGAAAACAAAAGGTAAAGTTTTTATTTCTGAAGAGTTTAGGGAACTGAAGATAAATATACAACAAGTAGCAAGCTGGGAGGCCCAAGCCTGGGCATGTGATTGCTATCTGTATCTCTTTAGATTTCACCTGTGATGAGCATGCATCCCTCCTCCAAGACGAAAAAAGAAACACATTTCAAAACTCTTTTAGATGATCTCTATTTAAATCTACCTTAAAGAGTTGGAAAGATGACTAGCAATTAAGAGAACTCCCTGTTCTTGCAGAACACTTAAGTTTGGTCTTGGCATCCTTATGTGGAGGCTCACAACCACCTGTAACTCCAGCACAGAATCTGATGCCCTTCTGGCCTCCTCGGGCACCTGCACCCAACCTGAACATACACAGACATACATGCGCTCTAATGAAAACTAAATCTCGTTAACTAGAGACTGAGATCACCATGTTCCTCCTGTCCTAAGCACCCTCTGCATGTCACCTGGGCTTTGCATAGAGATGCACAGCTGGCCATGATTCACCCAGATGGGGCCAATAGACTTGCAGCTTTCTGGGAAGAAAGCAAATCATACAATGCCTATGACAAAGCAATACGTATCATTAGAAAACCTCAGCTTGAAACACTTTAATTCTTGGTATTGAAATATTGACCTAGGTGTCAATAAGGTGCAAAAGAGTGAATAACAGTTTGCCCAGAAAGAGTAAATGTAATTGATGAGTGCTAAGAATTGATCCACTTAGGGATAAAAATATAATGATGATCTGACACCAATTAAAATTTTCAAACAGCAGCAGGCACAGTGGCACACACATAATCTCAGCACTCAGGAGACTGACGGAGGCAAGAGAATGGTGATGCCAAGCTTTGGTTTCATATCAAGACCCTAGCTCATTAAAAAAGGCAAGGGATGGGAGTGCGGGGTAGAAGCAGAGGCCAGCATATGAGAAACCAGCCATAGCAGCCAAGAAATAACTGTGCTATATTGTAATCATGGTGGTACAAGTAAGTGCAATTCAATACTGTCTTTGGAAGGACAGATAGGCCAACCTACCTCTGGTTACAAGCCATGGCTTTTTAAGCTGTGCTACCTTCTCTCACAAGCAGTGCTGATCTTTGCCCATTAGAATCCACCTCACACAAAGTGGGTTTAGAGACTGAGTGGACATCTGGGTAGGAGGCCTGAGGGCTGCTGTGGTAAACCATTATCTCTAACTTGAATTATGCTAGAGCAGTATCTACAGAAAAAATGACTGCTAGGGTACTTTGCTCCTGAAGGGTACCATGAAACTTCATTTCAGAAATCTGAGCAGAATGCACTTGGAGAGTATCCCTCTAATTCGTGGTAGTTATTGATAAAAGGCCCCAACAAGATTAGCCACAGTCTCCCATGGATAAGCAGGCAAATGAGCTTTATATGGTATATGTAATATGTAATTACATATAATATATAAAACATCTTGTTCAATCCCAGACTCTACCAATAGTTAGTGGCACATATGCCCCTTGATGGCATTTGAAATCAGCTTCTGTGACAAGTTCTTACACTGCGGCCTCCCTTCTCACTAGCACACAAACTGAGTTTAAAGGAGACAACAGAGGGAAGAGGGGGAGGGGAGAAAGGGAGGGATTTCCTGGTCTATTTTGCCCCCTCTGGGGACTACCAGGCTGCAGGTTTCACTTTTTGACTAAAGAGTGGTGGAAGAGAGGGAGACACTGAAGTCTGGCAGGAAAAAAAAATGACACAAACTTCCTGCTCAGAGATTCCATTGTCATTTCTGCACAGGGGTTTCCCAGATTGCCTCGAAATTTTACTGAAAAGTTTTTTTTCTGTCCATTTTTGCCTTTCTCTGGTGGGAGCATCTTCATGGGCAATGTCAACAGGTATTTAGAGATCACTGTCCGTCTGCCTGCCTGCCTGCTTGCCTGCCTGCTTGTCTACCTGCCTGTCTGTCTGTCTCTCTGTCTGTCTGTGGAAAACAGAAGTAGGATGTAGTCCTGAGATGTACAAACTGGAGAGAAATTACTGGAACAGCAAAGAGAAGAACAGGAATGTACCCTGGACAATGTACCTGGACCACAAGGTTGGCATCTAACTGCCACCCTGACAGTCTCAAGATGCCCATATGTAAAACAAGAGTAGCCCAGAAGAACAGCCTAGCTGCTTTCTTTGGAGTTCCTGCCATGTGTGGGGAAACACAAGAGAGGTTAGAGATAATTCTATAGCAAAAAGAAGCATCACGTTTCCCACGCATCACTTTTGAGGACTGCTTTGCTGTCTTCCCAAGCACTGAACTGCAACTGTGGATGTTACCCTAGCAATAAAGAGAAGATTCTGTTTTCAGAGGGCTGCCAATGAGAAGTCACAGACGAACTCACAAATATAGAAACAGATTACTATAAAACTGACTTAGGTCAGAACCAAACAGAAGGTAGATGCGGGGCTTGGAGTCATAATCACAGCAGAAAGAAAGTGGATGCTGAAGGATTAGGAATTCAGTGTCATCCGGGGCTACATGAAATCCTGTCTCAACAAAACAACACAGACAATGGCAAACTGGGCAGGCAGTAAAGCTCATGGGAAAAACCAAAACAAAAACTAAAACAACAACAACAACAAAACCCCACACCTGTTACACAAGTCTGACAACTTGAGCTCAATTCCCTGGAACTCAAGTAAAGATAAAAAAGAAGGATATCACAAGTTGTTCTCTGCCTACACACACACACACACACACACACACACACACACACACATGACTTTTCAACTCTATTCCTGACACTTGCATCGCTGCATGCACACCTCACCAAGCATCTGTAGCTACACATGTATGAGAAGTCCTACAACAATGCTAACGTGGGCAAGGGACCTAAATCTAAGTAGCATCTGCAAATGTGCTTTGCAAGACCGATGCAGAACATGTCTTGTTTAGGACCATGGTGATACTCGCCACCTGTGCCACCTACCTCACCCGTGAAAAAGAATCTCTAAAAGGGAGCACGGCAAGCACCTCAACCTGCACAGCTGGTTCTTGTGGCAGGAATACACACATTTAGGAAAGAACGGTAGGTAATAAACTTGAGAATAAGTGACAAGCAGCATGTCTATGGCGATCCTGAGTACAAGAGACAGCCTCCACTCCTGAGCCAAAGCTTGATGACACTGCATTGCTTCAGACAGGTGTATTCACAAAGCCCCAGACACTTAGTGAACATCAGGAGTCCAGCCACTGTTCACCCAGTGGTGTCTTCAGGTAAGTCATGGCCCATCTATTGTCACAATGCACACATGTATTTGTATACACGTGAAGTTAACTCCAGGGTGTTGTTCAACACGCCCAGGGCCCTGGGTTTGGTCTCTAGCACACATATGTAAAAGTGAGTTTGTATGGAGTTGAAGAGGTGGCTCAGCAGTTAAGAGCACTGATTGCTTTTCTAGAGGACCTAGGTTCAAATCCTAGCACCCACACAACAGCTCAAACAACTGTCTTTAAGTCCAAGACCTGACAACCTCACACAGACACACAGGCAGGCAAAACACAAATGCAAACAAAATGAAATTAAAAAATTAGTTTGTATGATGTGTAAACTCTGCCTTTCTTCTGTACTTCCATTGTCTAAGGACTGAATACGAACTAGGACACTAGCTGACTCTTGAACCAGGAAGTCCTAAGGTCTAGAGAAAGATTTTTCAAAAGCATTCTATGCAACTTCATTGTCAACAACTCTGGGATTCTTAAATCCAGCTCCTATTGACCGGGGTGGAGGAGGGATATATATTTTTTCTATTGTAAAGGCACTTTCAGCCTTAGACATCAAACTAGCACCTATCTGAAGTGCAGGAACTGGAACTGCCTTGGACACTAAAGGTTCAACCAAACAGGAACGCAGTCCCCCACCAGGATGTCACATCATTTCACAGGACTAGACCAGCAGCCATTCCAAGATCTGGGCCAATAGCACTTTAACCAAAATTTGGGGTTTAAGATTTCCACTCTTACCCCTTTAGACATGATGTCACTTGGGCATTTTTTTAATTAAACATAAAATATATGATGCTTAAGAATGAGCCAAGTACCTTGCTAGCTGGCTCCAAAGCCAAAAGAAACAAAGCTGAAATAGTTCCATGCAGACAGTTCAAAGTATAGAAAAGGGACGTAGGAGGAGAGAAACGGAGACGGAGACAATGAGGGAGGGAAGGAGGGAGAAGAGGAAATGTCGTTTGTTCTTAATAAGGATTGGAATGTTCAGTGTATTCTATATTTCCACTGGAGACCCAGACAACAGCTAGAACCGCTTTTCAATGGGACAGCAAGGAAGGTGTCAGCTCAGGATAAGAATGACACGTCTTGGTTAACCTGCAATGTCTGACTTCCCACCGTGTTTCCTTTGAGGGCACTTGTTGTAGGACAGCTAGCTAAGCGGCACACGGCCTAGAGAAGAGTGTCCAAGGAAACCGTCTCACTTGTGACAGGAAAGTCAAAGTGTGTCCACTCATCCTAAACTACCCATTCTCACAAGCTTCCAATAAATCACCACTGACAAGCACAGCCTGGCCTTCAAAATATGACATGTGTTCAAGAGTACGGGCATCCTCTAAACTTACTGTCCTCTGAATGGACCATAAGCGCTGTAGTGACAAGGTAGGCACTTTCTCAAATCGTTTACAGTGGTTTTTTCCCTTTCTAAAGCAGGTAACAAGATTTTTTTAATCACCATCTGCCACCTCATTTGGGGGCAGATAAAATCCAAGGTTAGAGGAGCATATTTTGAGAGTATTTTTCTTGGTAATGTTCCCCTTTTAAGTGATCCTCTAGGCCAACAGTGAGTCAAGTTCTTCACTAAGTACCCTTATAGTTGGAAAACTTAAACAAATGGTGGGTAACAAGGAGAAGAAACAGAGACAGATAAATTCCGGTGACAATAAAGAAAACCATAAAATCAGAATGATGTCCTATAATTTGGGTAGGGGACAGAGGGGAGGAGAGGACAAGGAGAAGATGAGCACTTCAGGGGACATTCTCTCCTTCAGTAAG
>LOJH01019665.1:21150-33048 GCA_001685095.1 Ellobius talpinus | reverse complement strand
CTCTCTCTCTCTCTCTCTCTCTCTCTCACACACACACACACACACACAGAGAATTTAAGATTAACACTACCTTAGTTTAACAATGAAATTTTACAAGCCACAAACAGTTTTTATTCAAACAACTTCGTCTTTATGAAACTCTATTTCTAGCTATTTTTGAAGATGTCTATGCTGATGTTGGCTTTAGTCCATATAATACTAGAAAAAGTAATGCATGGCATACAAACCTTTAACACATTATGTTCCGTTTCTTCTCCTGTTATGACATCAATTTTCTCAAGCAAGCATTTTTGTGATGGTTTAGAAGAAAAGGCAGCAGCTGATTCAATTAGGGATAGATTTTTAATAGAGTCTGTTCCAAAGAGAAAACAGGAGGAAAAATGTGTGAGACCCTGTTTCCTCTGTCATGAAGGTTGTCTTCTAACCTTGTTGGTACATATTCTTACCTTATGATTTAAAGGCCAAACTGTTTGAATGGGTTAAAATCACCTAATTTACTCTCCCATAGTATTAAGTCAATAATTATAAAGTTTATATTATAACCTAATTATATGTTTTAACCCTTGCCAAAACAATTTTAAAAGTATTCAAAAGCTTTTAAAATTGTCTGGATGTTAAGTAAATGTCATTAAAGTAAAAGGAGACAAAAGGCTGGAGAGCTAGCTCAGTGGTTAAGAGTGTTTCAGAGGACCCAACTTTGGATCTCAGCACCTACAAGATCCTCTATTCCCAGAGGATCTGATGCCCTCTTCTGGCCTTTTTGGGCAACAGGCACACATGTGGTGCACCGACATACGTTGCATGCAAAACACCTATACACATAAAAACAACAGGAGACAGTGAAGTTAAATGCTTTACAAATGAAATGATTCTTACTTGGATCTGAAGTGACGTTAGGAAATTTCAGAACAGATTTGAATGTTTTTTCCTTGGCATATGAATGGCTTTGAAGTGAAGACTGGGTGAGCTTTTGAGTGCCCTAAGTGGGGGGAGGGGGGGAAGTACATGGTTTAATATTATGTCTAGATATTTGCAGTAAGCCAAAAAAACCCAAAAAAACAAAAGATATTTGTTTTTCAACACAGCACACAAGAAATAACTACTGTGATTTTGTTTCGGGCTCCCTCTGTGCTTGACAAAGAACTGGGCTATAGTCAGGAAATGTTGGTTCTAACCTCAAAAGCCAGAACCCACTTATCCCAGCCCAACCAAGTGAGTCTGGTTTTAGGGAAACAAAAAAAGCTTGAGCAGGAGGAAGCAGGTGGCTGTCACTCTATGGCCACCAGACTGACCTAAGGGTCATTCTCTTCGCTTCTTTTCAGTGGTCTCAGATATTCGCTATTGCTGTCTACTTCCCAGGAGAGAAAACTCCACTAGACATCTCAGAGAACAGAAAGAATCCTAACATTCCCTCCAGCATCAGTGTCTTTCTGCCAAAAGTCATTGGATGTGGTGTGTGTGTACACATGTGCATACCAAGACACAAGTGTGAAGGTTAGAGAACAGCTTGCTGGGATCAGTTTTCTTTTTCCACCAAGTGGGTCCCTCAGTTCAAAGTCAGGTCACCAGGCTTGGTGGCAAGTACCTTTAGCACTGAGTCATCTTTCTAGCCCACCAACAATCACTTTCAAGGCTCAACATATCTAATGTCATAAAAGGCTGCATGAAAAATATCAATAACTGTGCTATTCACAGCTGTGTGTGTACCTCCTTGCAGAACAGTGAAGGTGGAACACCGCCACTTAAGAACACATTCAAATCTTGCCTTTCTGAACTCAAGATTCTTCTATGATACTTAATGGGAAATCAGTATCATCCCTAAAACTAAGTAAAGACAGAGTACAATCATTTTCAGTTTAAGAAAACAGAAATACCAGCTCAGAAAGATTTGTGACTCATTCTAAAAGCTAAAGTTGGGAATGCACTTTGACCCCCGTATCACAAGGCCATGGATTCACAAGATTAATTAGAGGAAAAACACAAACCATCTGGATTGTTCCAGCATCCTTGGGACATCCTCCCTGGGAGAAATGGGAAGCTCCAGTCCTTTCATAAGCCTCATCCAAAAATGTCCGTGAGATGTACCGACAAGTGCTCTCTCACCCCAGACCCCTGTGGTCCCAGCTGTTGTTTGTTCTCATAGGTTTCTCTCTGTTCCCTTACTACACTGTAAGCCTCTCTAGAGTACTGTCTGCTTTAGTTTTGCTTAACTACTTAGGTGGATCTCAAACCTAGCTGTACATTAGAATGATGATCCTTGACCTCGCCCACAGCATTTCTGATCTAATGAGTCTGGGTGAGGCCCAGCTCTTAAGATCTCATTTAAAGGCTCCCCAGATGGGGAGCCAGGAGATGGCTCAGTGGGTAATGGTGGTTATTGTACAAGCTTGAGGACACATGCCCAGGACACAAAGAAAGCTAAGTATGGTCACATGGGCATAGCACCCCAGCACTAGGAGGCAGAGGCAGGTGGAGACAAAAGCTTGGCAGCCAGCCTAGTTCAGAAAGGTGCAGGATCAGTGAGACCCAGTCTCATGGGAATAAATTGGAGAGTAGTAAAAAAATGTCCCATGGTCTCCAAATATACATGCATGGCATGTACATACACATGCACACACACCTGATACATAGAACACACACGCACACAGCCACAGGAAAAAGACTTTCCTCTTAGCATAGGCATACAAGATAATAGGACTCACTATGACATCTTCATACATATATTGTGTTGTCTTTTGCCCCTTTATTCTCCTTTACCCCTCCCCCTCTTCTCCTGCTGGTCCCCTTCCTCCTCCCAAATAGTGTTCCCTCTGCTTTGATGTCATATTTTTTAAAAGTCTACATTCTGCAAACAACATCCACTAACTGTGTATAAATCAAACTAAATATACCTAAAACTACTTTAAGTAACAAAGAGTGAAAACAATCGTTTAGACTAAAGGATAAAGTATCTAAGTAACAAGGTCATCAGTATATGAACTCTGGACCTCATGTACCATAGGAACCTGGTACGTGGTTGGTAAAGAGAATGCTGAAGGCCCTCTTGTAAATATGGAAAGCATCTTAATTGTGCTAGCATCCTACAGAGCCTGTGGGTAATCAATTGTCAAACTTAGGAAAAGAAAAAGAACTTGCCTCAACATATTGCACAGGCTTTCACCTGGAGCTTGCTTGCTTCATTCAAGTTCTGATCCAAAGATGTGGATTAATATCTCCATTACTGGTAGAGCTGCCCATCATTTTGTTTTGTTTTGTTTTTTGACTGTCTGTTTGAGAGGGTCTCACTATTTAGTGCAAGTTGGCCTGAAACTGTCTGTCCTTCTATCTCAGCCCCTTTAGTGCTAGGATGAGAAGCATGGACCAGCACCTTCAGGTGGACCTGCCCTTTCTGGCAGTGACAGAAGGGTACTTAAAGCTAAAAAGCAACAGAACTACCCTTAGAATGAAGTGTAGTCCTGAGTTATGTCTACAACAAGCAAGATAAAAAGAAAACTGACTGTGGAGTCTGGAGAGCCCTAAAAATATTGAAATAAACTAGTTTTGAGATTTTTTTCATTTTTATTAGCATATACCAATTGTACAAAATAATTCAGTTCATTGTGGCATTTGTGTGTGTAAGAGAGAGAGAGAGAGAGACAGAGAGAGAGAGAGAGAGAGAGAGAGATGCACGTGTCTGTGGGGAGCAGGCACGCAAAGGCAAGGGGAGGACATCATTGGCATTTTCCTCTATGGTTCTCTACCTTATTCTCTGGAAACGAGGGGTTGAGGAGATGGCTCAGTGGGTATGGTACAAGAATCTGTTTGAATCTGAAGTGCCCATGTAAAAACCAGCTTAGATAAAATGGCACACTGTAACAAAGTTGCAGTTATGAAGCACCAACAAAATAGTTTTATTGTTCGGGTCAGCACATGAGGAACTGTATTAAAGGGTTGCAGCATTGGAAGGTTGAGAACCACCTCTCTATGGGCTTTACATCTATTATTCAAACAGCTGGGATGTGCTTCCCAGAAGCCTTTTGTAGTTAAAGAAAGAAATTGTGACTTTTGACCCAGAACTGAGAAATATTCTTGAACTGAACACTAATTAATCTGCCTTGAGAAATGTGAAACAACAGGTACCCTAAGATAATTTATCAAAATCTTACCAAAACTCTTTCTACCATGTTTTCTCCAAAAACGAAGTCAGAACTGCAGCTTTTAAAAGAACACTCATCTTCCTTTGGTTGGAATCTATTAAACAGAAATAAGCATTTAGTATTTTAAATTTGTGAATGAATTCACCTTAAGCTTTAGCAGGCAAAATAAACAGGCAGTTCAAACATAAGCATTGCTCATATGAAATGAATGAGAAGGGAAGGGAAGACTTGAGCTAGAGACTTTCAGGGGTGATATTCAGAATATTGTTGCTTACTGTTATGACATTGGTGTTGACCTGTGTGTATGACCTCATACCACTCACAATGTGGGCTGCATGACCAGCTGGAGAGCTGCCCAGTCCTTACCTTGCTGCATTCCAGCAATCCCTAGCCATTATTTTTTATCTTAAGTGGCCAATGATGCTTTAACAATGCAAGATTTTCAGGGGTCTTATCAATCATACTTGGATGTGCATTATTTTAATTCTTCTACTCCAAGAAATTTGACTTTTATATTAAAATTGTTTTGCAGGATGAGAAAATCAAGCATGCAGCCCTCTATCTGTAGACAGATGTGCTAAGGGTCCTGAGCACATCCCCACGACCTCATAGTCCTCAACCTGGATGGAGCCAATGTTTGTCCACAGTCATTCCCAGTGTTCTCCCAGATAAAACATTCCTTCATCACCACTACTGCTAAGTAACATTAATGTTTCATTTAGCAGATACATGCTGCTTTCCTTTTACCTAAACAATTAATGCTAAGTAATCATATATAGCACCAAAATTGATTAGGAAAAGGGGGGAAAGGACATTAAAAAAGAAGGAAGGAAGATTAATAGCAAGACAACTTGTACTTGAAGTTTAGTCGTATCTTTTTAAACTATTCCGACCAAAATCCATGAGAATGAAGACAATCCAATATTATTATGATGATAATGTGTAACTGAGGTATTCTGAAGAGCTTTCTAAGCTAACATTCTTATAAAATGTGCTTTGACAATTTATTCATACAGTGTCAGCAAATTATAGCATATGAATAGTTAAAATGGTCAAAGCAAACAAAAACGAAAAGGAAACATTTTGGTTTTCTCATTAAGTTGAATATCCCTAATTAGGAAATCTGAGGTGCTAAATTTTCCCAAATCTGAAACATTTTGAGCACTGATATAATATCATGTATTCCTGGCCTCATTATAATGGGTCAAAGTCAAAATCATTAAAAATGTTGTATACAATTACATTCAGATTATATAGTCATATAACTCTGTGTACATGTCTTTTATGTTTAGATTTTTATCTCATCCCAAAGATATTAATTACATTACATGCATTCAAATATTTAAAAAATCTATTAAAAAAACTAATCTGAAACACTTCTAGTCCCAAACACTTTGTAGAAGGAACGAGCTGTATAATTTTACCCCGAGGTTTCCTCTGAGACGTGTAGATCAGTAGACAGCTGGACTGAACTGGCATTTGGTAAATTTTCATTTTGCAAACCAGAGTTTGCATCAAATATCTGAAAAGGGGAGAAAATAAATCCACCTGAAATTTCATTATAATTGCTCTGTATAGAACCATCAGACAGAAACCGGTTATAGCCACATGTGTTAGAAAGTTCCTGTGTTCAGACACAGCCCCCAGCCCTTCCTGTGCCTCATCTCACATGCTCTTCACAGCTCAGTGCACTCTGTCCTTCTACTGCCCACAGCTGACAGCTGAGCCAGCTGACAGAAAGAACTCGGAGTCCTCATCCAAGTCACACAACCACATGGAAGTGATGTTAAGTACAATTCTCTGATTCCAGAGACTGCACATTTCATTATAATACCCACCAACTTGTGCCTTTTGTTACTTCTCCCTACTTTATCCAGTTGGGCTTATTGATTACTTCTGGATTAATTGGGGACTTTCCAAGGCTGCTCAGTCTCTGGAAATACCCTAAGAGCTTGGCTGTCACAGCCACCCTCTGTAAGAGGAAATCCGCTCACCTCTTCATCCTGACATTTCCCGTGGGTAACTGTGTCACTTTGAAACTGGTTTTGAGCATGTATGTAATGTGCATGGCCTATACTGATTTCATACATGTGAGAGTGAGGGATTTCAGGGTTGCAGTAGTTCCAGCAGTAAAGAACTCACCAGGGCCATGATCTACACGTCTCAGATGAAACCTCGAGGTAATATTGACTGTGTTTTCTGGACCCCTCTTTTCCCCCCATAGGGATTTGCAGATGTGTTCTAGGGGTTGTTCATGTTTTCAAAGTCAGGTGGATTCTGTTTCCAGTTGATTTTTTTATACTTGTCAATAAAAGTATTTATATTCCCTATTATACCAGGGATTTAAAAGCTGACAAATATCTACAAAAGATCATGTGCCATGGTTAACTAAGGTCAAAGTATATGCCAATGATCTTGTTACTCAGATAGTTTATCCTTCAGTGTAAATGATAGCTCACTCTTTGTCACCTGAAATAGCTTTACGTCTTCTGGTTTGATTTATGCACAGTAAGCAGACATTGTCTACAGAATGTAGACTTTTTAAAAATGTGTGAAAGCAGAGGAAGTGGGAGAAGGAAGGGGATCAGCTGGAGAGGAGGAGGGATGAAGAGCAGAGTGAGATGCTATGTCTGCATGGAGATGCCATAATGAGTCCCATTTTTTGTATGCTAAGTAAAATGAATTCACTTTCTAGGAGCCAGTGACCAAACCCAGGTCTGTGCGCTTGCTAGAAAAGGTGCTCTACCACTGAGCCAAAGCCTCAACCTTGTAAAGGGAAATTTTTAAATATTTCTTTTACTTTTCAAGATTATAATTACCTTTCCTTTCCTCCCTCCAAATCCTCTCATATACTCCTCTGCTCTTTTCCAAATTCACCACCTCTTTTTTCACTAATTGTTTTACATACATTCTTATATCTGTGTGTGTGTGTCTTCCTAAACACATGAATACGACCTGCTTAGTCAGTCTAATGTTGCTTGCTTGTGTATGTTTTCAGGACTGACATCCCATAAAGCCTCACCAACATGATTGCCTAAACATGAGCTGAACAAGAACAATAGACACGCTAAAGTGGGCCAGGGCAGGGAAAGTGAGGGGCAAGCCCATGAGGCTTCAACCCTAGACAAAGAACAACAGGCAACTAAGGAATGCTGAGAGCTGAAGAAGTAGTCTTCCTCAGGGTTCATTAATACAAAAGGAAACCTTTTACAGACTGTAAGAAACAGTGTTGCCAAAGCTTATATTTCCATTAAACTTCTACATTAAAATAGTACCCACTGTGGTTTGTAGTTCTTTAATTATGAGTGACAGTGTATATTCTTACTAAAAAGTAGCAGGGTGGATGCTATTTTATCTAGTTTTGATACTTGTCAATAAAGAATATAAGGTAATAATTCTATAAAATTCACTTAAGGATAATTTTCCCATTATTTACAAATTATATTAATTTAGTCAAAATTAAGCCACAAAATTTCCTAGATCATTTGTCTCCAGAACTTTAGAGATTATCATGGAACAGAAAACTCAGTAACAGGTATACCCAGTTGAGTTACTCTATAACTGGGAGAAATCTGTATTTATTAGACCTTTAAATTATGAAGAAATATTTGCAAACTGTTTTATAATTGAGGCATAAAATGAAAAAAATGGTGAATAATGAAATGCAGTCACCAGGATCTGAGTTCAGTCCCCAGAAATTCAGGTGCAATAGCAAATATTATAATCCCAGGGCTGGGCAGGCATAGAAGCAGCTCTCTGGGTTGCTGGCCAGGAAGCCTAATTGTCAAACTCTGGGCCAATAAGAGACCCTGTGTCAAAAGCAAAGTGGAGGGCTCCTGGGGGATGCCACCCAAGGTTGTTCTCTGGCCTCCAAATGCACAGACATGCACACACACACACGATGAGATTTATAAAAGTCCTGGCAAGGAAGAAATATCACTACACTTTAGATGTCATACTATATAACAAAAATTTGGTCTATACTTACTATACACACCATTCCAAAATGGTGTGTAACATTTCAAAACTTAGTCAACTTTTCCTTACAAAATTTAAGACTGATTTAACACCATTCTTCTCAAAATTCTTAAATAGATAAAAGTAATTACTAGATTGTATTTAATTAAAAATTTTAGCAATATATCAATTTAAAATTAAGAATGTTTTATCGCATAAACCACTTATCATTTTCCATGCATTAAAAATTGATTAACTTATTATTAAAATTCACAATGGGTCCCTCAAAATCATATCTTATAAAGAAGTGGGTTTGGAAGCATAACAATTTTGGAAAATGCTGACCAAGTTCACTTTCCTCTCTTCCCCAGTAAAGAGTGCCTGTTTTGGATAAGCACGGTAGTTACAGTACAAGACTACTTCCATTCTGGTTTTTCTCCCTTAATCAGAATGGCTAATAGATTTCACGTCTATGTGTTATTGTCACTGTGTTCATCAAAAACCAAACCAAACCAGTCAAACAGCCTCAAGAGTCTGAAATCAAAGGGCTGATGGACTAACTCAAATTCCAGCTGCCTAAGTTGTGTCTCACTCCTCCAGAGTGTCACAGCTACAACTGCAGTTATAGGACGTTCCAGAACCCCACGTCTGCATGCCCAACAAGAGTATGCCTTTAGCAGAGCTTTACAGTGGGGGATTCAGACCCTTCAGTGTTTAGAAGAATTCTTATCTGTCCCTGGAGGCTGCCAAGCTCCCCTGCTCCACCCACTGTTATTCTGTGTGTGCAATCTTGGCTGCTGTTATCTGTGAAGATGTCTGGTGTGACCTAAACTGGCAAAGCCTCACTATGACCTTGGACAGTTGAGGATGCAGAACCCCCTCCTTATTTGAGCACAGGTTCTGGCCCCTGCCTGTATCATTGCTTCCCTGAGTTTTATACTCTCAGCATTCTGGAGTTCCCACTTGGGAGTGACAGCACCCACAAAATCTGGTTCAGGGAAACTCTCCAATTTAATAAGATCACTAAGAGTGTTTCAATGTCTCTCTTTCCAAAGGGAACTCCTTACCTTGTGCTTTGTATTTTCTTTAATTTTGCAGCATTTAAGTTCACCATGCCCAAATGTTTTGCTTATGTTTTTGCAGCTTTGAGCTTGAGGTGGCTGCAAAATAGCAGGTCTTAGAACATGCTCCGAAGGCCTCACAGGACCTTGAAAGAGCAGAAAGAAAAGATCAATACATTTTAATAAAATGCTCCTTTGTCCCTATTTTTAACATGATGCTTTTTAAAAATACCACAATTAAGTTTTTAGAGACTAGTCAAAGTCAGTGCAACCCATGAATTGCCTGCCACTCAGTTCCTAACTAGCTTTTTCCAAATAAGTGTTTCTTTTGATTACATGGTTTGTCTATTCAAGTACTTTTATCTCCATGTTTTGTCATTCTGTCCTACCTACATACACCCAACATACCACACACACACACACACACACACACACACACACACAGAGAGACAGAGAGAGAGACAGAGATTAAAATATGCAAGATAAACGAAGCATATGGACTGCAGCCAATAGGGTCCTGAGTCTACCTACTTTTCTAAATAATTTAGAAAAGCTTACTGTTTTATTTATATCTTTCCATCTTTTTCTAAGCATTCCTCCCTTGACACTTGGGGCTTATGCCGATATTCTGAGCTTCTTTACTCCTTTGTTAAAGCTTCCCTCCTTGCCATGTGGCTGCTTGTCCACAGCGTGTCTGACCTCTGTGTCAATCTCAGTGGCATGGTTGTGCCAACCTCAATGGCATGGCTTTTATCCCTTCTATTCATCAGGCATCTAGTGGGGTTTGATAGCTTGCCTGCCCAATGTTTTTTCCCCTAAACTCTAACACAATTTCCCTTGTTCCTCAAATACATTAAATTTTAATATTAATAAAATTAATTTAATAATAAATATTAATTTATTAAATGAACAAATAAACAGACAAATAGATAAATAAAAGGCGAGAGAGAGAATTTTGGGGGTTTTGAAACTGAAGAGCCATACCTTGCTCTGCACTGCTCATGTCAATATTCCTTTGCACCAGACTTGATGTCATAAAAACATTGTTTTTCCTCACTATAAGAAAAAAAAATTTTTTAAAAAACCTTTAAAGTCTGTGAACTAGTTTACATTTTTGTAGAAAAGTTCTGTTCTGAGATCATCAGTAGATGTCGCTATTGGCAGCAATACTACTAAAGAGGGCTGGTCCTGTTAAAAATTGTGATTGCCAGGTAAATTTTGCTACCTACTTCTGCACATTTCTCAAAACCCTAAAATTAGACCTTTTATAGAAGAGGTAATCTTATTTATAATCATTAAATAGATTAGTGCCGTGAGATATGTTGCAAATTGCAAACACTGAAGTGATAATGAATCCTGTGTACCTGTGTGTAGCTCTCATAGAATGCTCTAACACTATCAGCAAAGTCTTTACATCCACTTTTAGTGGTACTTAGGAGAGAGATGAGGATGGCAGCTATGTCAATTAGGTTTATTTTGTTTTTGTTTTTTGTCAACTCAACACAAGCTAGAGCCACCTTGGAAGAGTGAATATCAATTGAAAAGAAATATGTACAGAAAGACAGGCCTTTAGTAAGTCTGTGGGGACATTTTCTTGACAAATGACTAATGTGGGCGGGTTCAGCACACTATGGGCAGTGCCACCCCTTGGCAAGTGGCCCTGGGCTGTTGAAGAAGCAAGCGGAGCATGCCGAAGAGAGTAAACCAGGAAGCAGCCTTCTCCATGGTCTCTGCTTGAGTTCCTGCCTCCAGGTTCTGCTTGCATTTCCGTCCTGACTTCCCTTTATGACAGATTATAAGATGTCAGGTGAAATAAACCTTTCCCTCTCCTAAGCTGGCTTTTCTCAGTGTTTAGCCACAGTAACAGAAACCAAACTATGACAACAATAATGCCAGATTGTCTCCTTCAAGGTGTGTTGCTGGGTAGGAGTGGTCACGGCTGCAAACATAGGATGTCTGTGCCTCTCAGAGGGAGGTACTGTCTTGATTCTGCAGGGGCCAGCATCTGACTAATGGAGATGACAAGGGAATAAGAAGCATTTCTTTGAGGTGTTCTTCAGAGCATCATCTCATGAAGGCAGTAATCAAATTGCTGCTCTGAACAAAGTTGAATTTGGTAGTCTTTAGTATCTTTATTTCTTGAAACAGAACAACAGTGGATCACATAAATTGTACTATTTTTTATCATTTCCAGCACCATTTATGATTCTGCACAGCATAGAGTAGAAATGCTGCTTACTACCGATTAGGGTCCTCCGATTTGTTCATCCTTTATATATCTGATTTTTAAAAATGAAGTAGTTATATAGATAGCATAAAACTATCCCTTGGCTTTACACAAAAGCAAGTGAAGCAGAATGCTTTGCCTCTGGGATTAGCTTCCTCTCCATTTCTTTTATACAACTTGCCATGTGGATTCAGAGAGTCTGTTGTCACTCCTGTGACTGAAAAGTGTCTGATACACTGTTGCTCAGTCATGATTATAATTACTGTTACTAAAGTCCATTGATTGGTTTGAAGACTCTGCAGTTCTTGGGCAGAGGACAATCAATCAAAAAGACAAAGCAAGCTGTTTTTACCTTGTATATCTTCCTTGCATAAAGTACTGCTTATGGCACAAAGGGTGTAAGCCCTACTATGAAGAGAATTCTTGAAGTAAGTCTCTTTTTTAAAAAAAATTAAATTTGCCTTGGGATAATACTCTTGTACACTGTAAAGATTTGTCACTCATATTGGTTTAATAA
>LOJH01019665.1:1513-21112 GCA_001685095.1 Ellobius talpinus | reverse complement strand
CAGATGCAGAGGAAGCAAGATGAGAATGCCTTACTGAGAAAAGATACCAAGCCATGCAGTTAAACATAAATAAAAAATTATGGGTTAATATAAGTTGTAAGAGCTAGTTAATAATAACCATGAGCTAATAGACCAAGCCATTTATAATTAATATAAGCCTCTGTGTGTTTTTCTGGGACCGGACGGGACAGAAACTTCCATCTACAAAATTCCCAACTGACTCAGCATGCAATGTATAACAGAATTTATCTTTACATGTAGGCATCTGTTTATTTTATATATGAAGTCCTAAAACAGTCCAAGCTCAAACTTTTTGCCAAAAATTAATGACACATTTCACTGTCTGGATCTTTGAGGTTAATAATCTTCAGACAGCCCTCTTGCGTCTGTGGCTATGACTTCTCTCTGATTTGTTGGTCATACTATTAGCATCTTTTTTTTTCTTTATGAAACTGGCTAGGTTCTAAGTTTTTTCTGAAAGATTTATTATATACAGTGTTCTGTCTGCATGTATGCCTGCAGGCCAAAAGAGGGCACCAGATCTCATTACAGATGGTTGTGTTGGCTGGGAATTGAACTCAGGACCTCTGGAAGAACAGCTAGTGTGTGCTTAACCACCGAGGCATTTCTCTAGTCCCACTATTAGCATCTTATGATGTCTGAAACAGAAAATTTATCATTGATAAGCATGATTTTTGAGACATCAGAGTGTCAGGATTGAGATTCTAGGAGTCTGTCATTACCTGGCCCAGAGAGGGGGAAAGTTGGGGAATCAGTGAATGATGAGGACCTCAGGCACGTCTGAGACAAAGCTGCCACTGAAAGAAGATTCAAATTCAGGCCATTAAGAAGTGTATCTTTTGTCTAGTTTGACTGGGATTCTGTTCTTTGGAGAAAAATTTAGATCTCCAATTCAAAGAAAATTATTTTTTATATTTTTATCAATCAAAACAAAGACTACCTCTGATGATCATAAATTAACTTTATTTTCACTCAACTCAGTAACTATTTCTTGAATGTATTAGACAGTCTTTGAACTCATACTGAGTGGAGATATATGTACATAAATTGCTGCTTTACACAGTCCAAAGACAGTAAAACAGCAGCACTCGGGCATGTTAATGTGTGCATGGGCAAACTGTTCTCAACTAGGTCAGAATACAGTGTATGTTCTTATTTTGTAGGTGCTTACTTTTAAATGTCCAGTTGGAAATTTTTTTTATAATTTCACATGCAGAATAATGGTTAAACTATACCTACCTCCTGGAGACTGGGAATCTGTACTATGAAGCGTGACAGATGAAGACCTTATGCGTTTTCTTGAGAAACCACTGAATTCTGAAAGAAATTCAACATGAATTGTATTTACAGTAACACACAGTACGGGAGTAGAATCAACCTCTGTGTTGGTAGGCCATCATTTCACAACGTGCTGACTCGTGGAGCCCAACATTAAATATGAGGGGTCTTAGATGATTATAAACCTACAGACACCGTATTAGCATGGAACAGTTAGAAATTAATCTTCTGCAGGAAACTGTATACAGCCTCAAGTTCAGCCTAGAATCACAGAGGCTGTGCTCATGTCAGTGCTCTCGGGTATCTGCCTGTCATCCATGTGCACACATAAAACAAGGAAAACCATTAAGTTGTATAGAGTCAGTGTCACAAGCCCATGCATTACTTATAAAAGTACAAGCTTATAAAAGCTTATAAAACTTATTAAAAAATTTATAAGTTAAAAAACTTGTAAAACCTTATAAAAATTATAAAGCACAAGCTTGCGCTTTACTTATTTTCTTTGTATGAAGATTGGGGTTTCACAACACAGGACGTAATTCATTACCATGTTCTGCCGTTTCATCCAAGCTGTCTTCTGCAGGTCTCTGAAAAGACACAGAACCGCCATGGAAGCTACGTATTTGCTGTTACTGCATCAGTTCCCTACCCTGCCTCTGTATAAGAGAATTTCAGGAGCCAGGGCTCTTCAGCTCACAAGGACAAAGTGACACATTACAGTATCACCAAGAACATGGCCACAGAGAAGTCTACCCAGTGGTTATAGATTTCAGTGATTATAGAATCTTTTCTGAACATTCGTTTAAAATGTAGATTTCTGAAGCACCTGCTCTCAGGATTCTAAAGTGGTTGATCTGGAGTAAAAATTTGCTTTTTGAACAAAGGAGTAAAAGTAGTTTATTTTGTGAGCAGTTCATTAACAACTGCATGTAAGAATGAATTCTCACACCATAATAAGGTAATGAGTGGAGACAGCTGATCCTCCAACTCCTATGGTTCTAAGATGATGTTTCAACATCAGATATACTCTGTAAGCCCTTTCAAACTAATATTGCATGCTGGAGATTTTTATACCCAGTTTTAGGATCTTTCGGTAGCAAAGATCTAAGGAGCCATTTAACTTTCCTAATCTTTTTCTTTTTCTTTTGGGGTTATTTTTAAGTCACCTTTTTAAAGTCACTCCAAATAAGCATATTATTTTAGGTAAACCATTTTACCACAACTTAGAGATTTCAACCAAACTGATGTCTCTGAGTCTCAACTCCAAGAGCATTCAGGTAGTGGAGAAGGCCAAGATAAAATCATGCCGCTACCATATCTTAGTATAACTACCTCCTTAAAGTATTTCTTATTGAAACCAGAATACTTTGATCTTACCTTGAAAGTGTGTTCTCCTTTCTCAAAAACAAATGTTGGTTGAGCAATGACATATTTTTCTGCAAAAGAAAGGAACATTCAAGAATTCAAAGCACAGTGACATCTCTAATGCCACCTAAAAATACTTGGGTTTTTTTTTTTGAGGGTTTTTTGTTTGTTTTGATTTGGAGGGTTTTTGTTTTGCATTTTCCTTGCTGTGGTGATTTGAATGATTGTAGACCCAATAGACTCATATATTTGAATATTTGGTCTTCAGTTTGTGGAAATGTTTGGGAAGGATTAGGAAGTATAGCCTTGTGAGAGGAGGTGTATCACAAGCAGTGGGGCTTTGAGGTTTCAAAAGCCCATGGCAGCCCACTGTCTCTGCCTGCTACCTGCCGATCAGGATATGAGCTCTCAGCTACTGCTCCAGCATGATGCTTGCCTCCCTGCGACCATGCTTTCCACCATGATGACCATGTACAAACCCTCTGAAACTGTAAGCAAGTCCCCAACTAAATGTTGTCCTTTATAAGTTGCTTTAGTCATATGTCTCTTCAGAGCAATAGTAACCCCAACTAAGACAGCAGACTTTGAGGTTTCAAGAGAATGGTGCCATCCCTAGCCCTCTCACTCTTCCTCCCTCCGTCCCTTCCTCCCTCTCTCCCTCCCTTCTTTCCTCCATGTCTCTTACTGCCTTGTTGTATGGATCAAGATGTGAGCTCTCAGATGTTTCTTTGCTCTGCCTACAGGGACTCTAACCTGAAACCATTAGCCAAATTAAATGCTTTCTTTTATAAGTTGCTTTGGTCAAGGTGTTTTGCCATAGCAGCAGAAGAGTATCCAACACTTACCTTAGATAAAAATGCAGGTGATTTCCAATGACTATAGTTAGGAACAGAAATAATACTCAGGGAAAGTGATAGTATATAGGCAAGGAGAAAGATAATCTCTCTAAAGGAACATGTGCTGGTTGTAGGTGCAACTCCACGAACATTAAAACAACAACAAAACTATGCCGTAAGAGAAAACCAAACAGAATCACTTGTCTTTAAAACCTTTTCAGGACAGTGCTTAAGAACACTTTAAGAATAAAAATTTCAGCCGGGCAGTGGTGGCGCACGCCTTTAATCCCAGCACTCAGGAGGCAGAGNGAGCTAGTTCCAGGACAGGCTCCAAAGCTACAGAGAAACCCTGTCTCGAAAACCGAAAAAAAGAATAAAAATTTCAATGGGTAAGAAATCTCATCTGAGAATAGCTCTATTTGCATTGTACCTTAAGGTGCAAGCAGCTGGGCACAGTGAATCATGCCTATACCTCAGCTCTCAGGAGGTGGAGGCAAGAGGATTATGAAATAATTATCAGTATATTGTCTTGGCATGCATTTAGAATGCATGGGTGCACTAATTGTATACCTCAGCCTAAATAAAACTCAATCTGAGGAATTTGGAGACTGGAAACCCTGTCTCAAAACAAATCACAACCAGCATGCAGAAGAGGCAGACATGCACTACGTTGCATCCATGAAATAATCCCAGACTCGTATTTTCTTCACTGGAGTTGTCATATACTAAACCATATTTTCAATATTTAGGTTAAAGATTAGTCTTACACAATATTACAAAGTACATAGAACTCTGTCAGCCTTATTCATCGTTCCTCTATTCTCTTCTCCCTCTCTCATTTCCTTCCTTAATTCTTTTTTTAGTACTGGCAACTGAATCCAAGGTCTGGGCAAGCACTCTACCAGCACTGCTTTTACATTTTATTTTGAGACAGGTCTCAATAAGTTGCCCAGGATAGCCTTGAGCTTGGCTTTTCCTTACTCCGCTTCCCAAGAAGTGGGAAGCATGGTCCTGCAGGAACTGGCCTGGCTTCTTTTGATTTTTTTCGTCTTAGGTAAGACAATGGGAGAGAAATCCATTTGTTCTAAAATGTGCATGAATGATTGATAAAATTTTTAAATATCATCACTCTATAAATCTCAAGAATTATTGTGTAGGAGTTAAAGCTTGGTCCCTGGTGTTAGGAATGTTGAGTTACGACTTGGCTCCAGAATTAGGAACATAGAGCTAAATGATGACAATATGTTGTTAATGAGCCTAAGTCAAACATCAGTCCAAGCTCTCTCCTTTCAGCAGCTGTTATTGGCAGACTGTCAGTTTTCTGATGAACTAATTTGCATCCCCGAGCCTAATAAATAAAGCTCCGGTTAAAGAATTTTGAGAAACTATCACACAATCACTGTGTACATATCAACAAATTTCATTCCTCATGAACACATCCTGTAAGTTAGTGTCTAAACTCTACCACAATAACTAGTAATTCCCCACAAACCAGTTGACCTAGAATAACTTCCTCTTCCATGCCACTGAGATACATTATTCGGTTCTTATACATGATCTTCCTGCTATCTTCCCTGAGAGCCAAATGACCTCCCACCATGTGGGGAGTGCTTTGCAATTCTGACATTCTTATAATATGGAACTTTGATTAATTCTTTGTTCTTTTATAAAATAAAAGAAACTGCATTAGATTTGAGTTATATGATTCCTTAGTGACTATAAAGAAACAGTTCCAGAGAATGTACTGTAGATATCCATTATGAATTAGAATGATAAATGGCACTCTTATGAAGTAGCCTTATGGCAGTCATTATTAAAATATGACTTCCTCTAGTCCTAGGTAAACAATACCTTGACTTCCCCTCTGTCAAAACATACAACTGAAAACAGGCAAAATAACCTTCAATGGTAGCATTAAGGAGTTTACCACAGAGTGCTTGTAGCTTGGAGGCCATATTGTAAAATACGATGGCTACATTACTTGTTAATTCAGCAAACATTGAGTATCATCTTTTGTTAGGACTATGGTAGGTGCTAGAGATTCATAGGTTTATAAAGTTGGTGCAGCCTCCTTTCTCTCCTTGTCACTGCCTACCTAGCACATGGATCAAAACAGTCTTCACACTTTGTTCCAACTAGGTTTTTCTCAAGTCTAAGCAATTTTCTTTCTTTTTTTTCAAGAACAGACTCTAAGCATTTATCAGCTCAATGGGCCTGTAGTAGGCTGACCCAGAAGGAGAATTTAAAAATAAAACAAAGCCCTTAAAGTTGTATTTTAAAGATGTAGTGTTTTCCCTCTGGTAACGTCATGAATGAACCCCTTTACTCTGCAGATATGTATTGTGAGGTGTCAAAGCATGTTTAAGACTCTGGGTTTGTGGTGAAGCAGTGCATTGAGATGGGAATGGCAAAGCCTATTCCTTCATCTCATGTTCTGGGGGCAAAAGAAATAGAAATAATGTACCTGGAGTCCTAGCAACCCCATCAGGGCCAAGTCCCATCACCTAAGTCCATCCACTAGAACCTACTTATAAGGTTTTTACCACTTCCTAATGGTGCTTCCTTAGGGACTAAGTTTCTAACCTATAGGCAATAGGCAATAACTGGGATCCAAACCATAGCATTGGTATAAAGCCAAGACAGGTCTGCCAGCACAAGTTATGCTCTAAATGGATACTATGCATCATCTAGCACCATGCCAAGGAAAATCTGTATAAATAACATCTTTTTCAAACCTTGTTGATTCATCATATGTGCAGACACACTTCTATTCCAGTTGAAAATCAGAACACACATCAATAAAGAGTTTCAAGCAGTGGTGAGGTGGCATGGGACCACAGAGTCAAGAAAACCAAAGAGAAACGAGAGCAGCAAGATTTTGGATCTGGAAACATAAAGATAGGTGGTGCCCGATTTAATAGGCCAGGAAAGCTGAACTGAAAGTTCAGGATAGCAGTGGGGATGCAGAGCATGACCTCGTGCACCATGGCCCCAGGAACACCCCAGTTCAAATAGATAGAACAAGAACCTCTAGGAGAAGAGATGAAATTGGGCTCAAGATAGGAAGATCTTGCTTATATTGGCAGCAAAGTAACTTAGCTGTCCTACTCCCAGCCTATCAGAAGTCCGAGATCTTCACCTTTATCCAGGACACCCATCTAAATCCCCTGGCAGGAGCTCAGCTCAGTGTTGTCTGCTTTATACCAATGCGATGACTTTGCTTCTCAGGACCTTCCAGTGCCGTGGCAGTGTTTACAACATATATGTAACTTTCCCATTATTTTAATACATATTACAATTTCCCTATCCCCCAAAATTAGGGTGAATTAGAAGTCTTTGTCTCTACTTTCTATTTCTATATGTTTAGTTGACACCCAATCTGTTGAATATACCTCCATCCACTATAAAAGTAGCTGGTGATTTTGCTGATGAGTCATCTTAGAGGAAGGGATTTGGATCCAGGGGACCACAAGGAGGGTCTTGAAGGTAGAGGAAACTAAGAGTGAAGCAGCTTTAGCCTGAGTCTGAAAGCCTAGTGACCGTCAGGTTTCTGCTACTTGGCTCCCCAGCCTAGAAACAGCATTCTTCTCTTGGCAGCTTGGTAGTTGAGGGGATGGAGAAACTGAATCCTTGTACCAGCCAGAACCAAACCGCCATAGCCAGGGCTGGTAAACCATGTCCACACAAGCCTTGCTTGCCACACCAGGAAAGAGGGTGGCAGCACCCTCTCTGCAGAGGCAGCCCTGACAACTGGGTCACTCCTAATTGCCACCAGGACTGGAATTCTCCCCTTGTACTGCATCCTTGGCAGGCTCTGTGTGTTCCTCTCCCTTTCTTTCTGGATCTTCCATGTGCCTGTTTTTTTCTTTTCATGTGCCTGTTTTCTTCTCTGTTTTTTTTTCTCCTCGGGTCTTCTAATACTTGTTCTCTAATACTTTCCTTTGTGCCCCCATCTTTTTCTGTCACTGCCAAAGCTTGAAGACAGTTTAAGACCTGTTGTCTCATATTTTTTGTTTGATTTTTTAAATTCTTCTCTCTCTGTCTCTCTCTGTCTCTGTCTCTGTCTCTGTCTCTCTCTCTCCATGTCTCATAGGCTTGCCTTTAACTACTTACTAATCCTCATGCCTCTACCTCCTGAGATCTGGGATTACAGGCATGCACCACCACCTGGCTTGTGTGAGTGTTCCGGTGTGCCTACGCATGCATGTGTGTATGTGTGTGTACGCGTGTGTACTTGTATATATAAAAGTTGTTTGAGCAAGTCATGCATGTGGGGGCAGCTTCTTCTTAATACCCTTTTTTTGAAACAAAGCAAAATTTGTTTGTCTGACATCTATCTCTCTGTCCTTGATCCTTCCTGTATGCACAGATCTTCTTACATACCCAGACATGACATCTCTCTATATATGAACATGTAACAATACACGAGGCTACAACTTGCATAGAAAACACTCATTTAAACTTGAATTCCTTTTCCCTTCCTCTGGGTCCTAAGCTGTCATTGGTGGAATGCTACTTTGTGGCAGCTCTAGTGGAATTGGATCTCTTCTCAAAATGGCATTCTCTTTTCACTTCCTTATTCTTAGCCTGAGTTTTCTTCTGCCTCCCCCGCAACCCCTCTTGAAAACAGTTAATATCAGTATGGTCCTGTATTCAAGCTGTGGCCAGAAGTAGTCTTAGAATTTCTTGCTCCTCAAAATGTAGTCCTTGGGCTGGTGGGCTCAGTGAATAAAACACTTGGAGCTCAAAGGTCAGCATCTGGGTCCTGGGGACTCACTTAAAGTCAGTAATCCCAGCACTCCTGTGACAGAATGGGAGACAGAGACAAAAGAATCTTTGGAAGTTTGTGGGCCAGCTAACATGATGTTTGTAGCAGTGAACAACAAAAGACCCTGGTGGACGGCAAGGACCAACACCTGAGCTTGTCCTCTGGCCTCCATGTGCACACACATGTGTAATATACTCTACAGAAGCATCACACACACACACACACACACACACACACACACACACACGTGTGGTTGAGATAAACCCGCAGCATTAACCTGAGTTTGTTAGAGATTCAGACTGAGTTAAAATCTATACTCTGCACCCTTTCTTGGTCTTTCTTGGTGAGTTAGTCATTCAAGAAGTCTAGAAGAACACAGGATTTCTGTGAACCAAGGTCAAATTCATAAGGATAGCAGTAGAGACTCTTGAAGTCAGTGAGCAACTCTGTGGGATGTGCTAAGACTGCTGGCAATTAGTGAGAAAATTGTGCCATTCCAACCACAAGAATGGTTGATTATGATTGAGTGTAAATTTATAGGTCACTTTAATCAATTTAAAATGAATCCCTATGTTGCAGATATTGGAATGTCTCTATTGATATTGAAACTAATTCAGATTTGCATGATTTCCTTTGAGATGTAGAAGTTTGCTGTTTTAAAAATATATCTGGAATCTGCCTATTTTTCATGAAAAATATTTAGATGTCATTCCATGAGATTATTAAACATTAATTAAAACGTTCATTTCTGAAAAAAATTAGCCTAGAAGCATACATTTCACCAAAAGTTTTTGTGACAGTTCTAAGAGTCTTCGAAAGGAATTTGAATTATTTGAAGTCTCTAGCGTGAAAAATGATCACATCTTTAGGGAAAATAGGCAATCATAGCAAGTGACCTCAATTGCTTCATGGACCCATGGGAAGGGTTGGGATTTTGTTTGTTTGTTTGTTTGTTTGCTTGCTTGTTTGTTTAAAGAAACAACAAAATAAACAAAATCCAGAGTTTTATTAAAATCTCCCGAGAATGTTCTGAGAAAGACAAAACATAATCCCAAAAGATGGAATTGGCGCAAACTCACACATGATGTTCTGTAGCACTTCTACAACACAAGGGGGAGCTCTGTGAAATGCACACAGAAATAAGCAGCAAATTGCCTGTGATAATATTTAAGAACCTGCCTTTATAGATGAAAATGGTGGGACCACAGAGTCTCATATCATTATTTACTATGAACTCTCATTTCTAGTTTATGAGATGCTTTGCTCTGGTTTGAAAGCAGAAGGCAGGACCCAGAATGAATCAGGCAGTCTGCATGGCAGGTTTTCAGCCTGGCTCGAAGCACTTAGCTCGAGTCAGCTCCCTGCAGCTCCTTCAGGCTGGTCATCCCTGCTGGAGTTATGAGCAATTTGTGTATTATAAATGTCAGCTGACTGTAAGAAATACAGAAATATGCTAAATAAAGGGAGGAAAACCCTTTCTCCTGGCTGTCTAATTCTGCAACTTTAAGCGCTACTTCCAATTTTTGTTAGAAATGGAGTTATCAACTGCCAACTGCAGGAGACTTAGCAGTTCTTAGTTTGGATTCATATCTAAGTAGTATGTACTGGAAAGAATAAAGTGAAGAACACTGTTTCCCTACTTGTGACTACTAAGTCATTTTTGGAAAAACACTCGTTTCACAGTAGGACATTATAGGACATGAGAGAACTCTGTCACACTGAATACAACCAGCACCACCCAAAGCCAGCTTAGCTTTTCTTAGTCCCGAACTTGTTAGCTTCTCCTGCTGACAGCCTTCAAGGGATCCATCTACATAAGTTCCAGAGACCCTCAGTCCCTTCCTCATGGGTTTGTACTTTGGTCATGATATAGACTGAGGCCAATTTAGAAAAACAGCAGCACAGGAATAAGGACATTTTTTATTTGTACAAGAAGCATCTGATAGTGTCCAGCACAGGCTGGGCTATGTTTCTGGAAATACAGCAAACCCTTGAAAGTTCTGTGTTGTATGCATTTTCACCCCAGCCACGAAGTCAAACTGTGCAGCTCAGCTATGAGCCATCTGTGCTCATAATTGTAGCCAAAGTTTTATTTATTTATTGCATTTAGAACCAGAAGATTTTAAACAGCAATGATCCAATGATAGACCAGAGACTTAAGGGAAACCAAATACTACTACTAAAATCATAGCAATAAAATGACTCCCAAGAGAATTTGATATATCCGTAGGTCAGTGTCTCACCTAGCCTTCATCAGAGAAGCTTCCTCCTACTGCAGATGGGAACAAATACAGAGACCCACAGCCACAACTGGACAATGTGCAGAGAGTGTAAAACCTTGGAATACTTGGTCCTAAATGGAATGTTTCCATCAAATCCCTCCCCTCAAAGCTCAGGAAACCCTGTGGGAAAGAAGGTGGAAAGACTTTAAGAGCCAGAGAGGATGGAGTACCCTAAGGAAGCAAGGCCTTCTAAAAATAGCTGGACTCGTGAACATATAAGCTCACAGAGACTGTGACGGGATGCACAGGACCTGCACAGGTCTGGACCTGATGGGGTCCCAGTGCTGAAAAGGGAAGTGACCCAAGTCCACATCCCTAACCCAGAAGCTAACTCCAATTGATAACTGCTTACAAATGAAAAATTAGTTTTCTCCAATTATTCCAATTCTCACTGGGTTTACAAACCACTTTTGGGGCCAGGCCCATGTCCAGCAATAAATGGCCAGCATAAAATTAAATCAATGGCATATTTTTGAGGATCTTTGTCTCATAATGCCTTGTCAAGGTTTTGTATTTTTTCCCTTATAGGAAGGACCTTTGCATATATATTATGGCTTCTAGTTTTGTGGTTTTATGGGATTTGTGCGTGTGTCAATGTGTCTCTGCATCTATATGTGTTTCTTGAGCTTTTTCTTTGGCTTTTTCTTCTGTCTGTTCTATTCTGGTTTGTTTGTTTTTGTTTTATCTAATTTTATTTTATAGTTATTATTTTTTAGATGCCTGTTTGTATCCTAATGAGAGAAAAAAGAAAGATTTCGGAGGGTGGGAAGGGTCTGGGAGGAACTGGGGGAAGGGAAACCATAATCATAATATATTGTATTTGGTACTAAAAATGTTTTCAATAAAAAATACAAAAGCAAAATAGCCAGCAGTGAATCAATGAAAAGAAAAAGGTATCCTCATATTTTTAAGTTTACTTCTTAATGCTTTATAAAAATATTTATTTTTAATTAATGAGTAAATTTGGTTTTTCATGCATTTTACAACAAAATGCACTGCATATTTCAACATCAAGAGACTATTCTTTGCATAAATGTCCTTTCTTCCTTCCCTCATCAGGGCAGTAGCAGACACATGAAATGCTTATGTAAGTCCTGACTTTTCTCCCCCTGTTCACCTTTTGGAATGTTTAACTGGATATGACCCCAGCAAACACTGTGAACATTAGACCTGGCTGAGTTCTCTGGCTTCTGTCTTTATGCACTGGCACAGTACAAAGACAAGTTTGCATCTATTTTAGCTCTTGTAAACCACATTTAAACATAGTCCTATTTGACAAATAAGTAAATGATCACCAGGAGCCCGTGATCCAGTGTTGCATGTGTATTCCTGTACAGTGATTTTTGCCACTTCAATTATGCAAAAGGAGTCTTTTCTTTTTACTGTTACATGTTCATATTCTGACTCTAAGGACTTTGTTCCAGAGTGCGTGCAGATAAATAAGTAGTGACTCTGGCCACTCAATATGTTGAGCCTTGGCAAAACAGTAACAAAAGAAAATATTACCTTTTGCAAGAATATACCCATTTCTCCATAATTTGAAGGTGCTGTTTTGTTATTAAGAAGACTGCTGTGTTATGTGCCTCTGTGAGAAGGGCTTCTGTAACCTTAAATGTGTTTATTAGAGCATCTGTGGGCCTCTGGAGTGATAATTCTAGAGTGATCTGCTTGTTCTTTCTCTACACCATTGCCTCGTTGGGGCCTGAGGGCTAATAAAGATGCAGAATGTGTCCCTGGATGTGCTTGGTCAACCAGTACCATTTGGAAATACATATTTCATTTGACAGCATTTGTAAGTCACATATTTTCCCTCAGAATAGCTCACGGTGTGAAAAAGCTTCCATATGCTGTAATGGAGCCTTACTTTGCTGAGGGAAGAGAGGAGCAGAAATACAATCTAGGTTTCGTGGGATACTGAAGATGTTTCCTGAGCAGACACATGGGTTCAAAGTGCCTTATTCTTAATGTTAATCTCAACTAATTGTCCAGCAGTGTTTACTGTTAAAATTAAGCGCATAATTTTGATGTAAAAATATCTTCTTTATAAGAATTAAACCACTATTCTAAAAGACTACTGATCAGTTACCATATATTCATGCATTGAATTCAGATAAACTTACATCCTTCCCTCTCAGCAGACAGATAATACTGTTTTTAAATTCCTTCATTATTCACAAAACACAATCATGATGAAGATAATGAATGTGAGTTTCTCAGGTTCCTAAAGCCCATCCATCTCTGTCTTGAGTCTTTGAGCAAGCGGCATAGCACAGTGCTCTACTGTAGTCAGGTCCTTGCAGGTCTAGCCAGCAGAAAGGAAGCCAGCCTGCCACCATTTATGTGACCTGAAACTTTCTCAAGAAAGTTGAAAATGGCCCTTTAGGTGTAATATCTCATGATCATTGGATTCTTGGAATAAATCAGTCTTGGAGGATCAGAAAACATTGTTCTAATTGCATGATAACGTTTTAATTATTCTAAGTGGTGAAGTACACAGAGCAGAGCCTTTGTCACTTTAACATTTTAAGGGTGTAAAGTGGCATTAACCGCACTCACATCACTGCTAAGGATCACCATAACCCTCTCCCTCCAGAGCTTCCTTTGCATCCTTCACCTAAGACCTGGCTTCATTTAACAGTAAATACCTCATTCCATAGCTTTTTCCTGGCCCTGAAAACTATCATTTACTTTCTGGCTTTGACATTTCCACATACTTCAGAGAAGTGGTGTATTCAATATTTGTCTTTTAAATTTGTCAGTATTTGTATTTAAAAGTGTGTGTGTGTGTGTGTGTGTGTGTGTGTAGCACAGTGTACACATGGGGGAGTTGGTTCCTTTTTCCACCATGTGGGTCCCAGAAGGGGAATTCAGGTCATCAGACTTGGTTGCAAGTATCTTTACCTGATAAGCCATCTCCCTGTATCTGTCTTTTAGATCTAACTTATTTCACCTAGTATAATGTCTTCATTCATATAGCAGCAAATGCTGAATAATGCTCAATTACCTATCTGTCTGTCTATCTATCTGTCTGTCTGTCTATCTCTCTATCCATCCATCCATCCATCCATATATCTACCTACCTACCTACCTACCTACCTACCTACCTACCTATCTTTCTCTCTCAGGGGGTGATGAAGTGCATAGAGTATTTACAGCTTTATTTTAGGGGTATAAAGTGACATTAACTACACTATACTATATAACACATTGCTCTTTTAATCTATTTGTTCATTGATGGATATTTAAGTCAGCACTTCCCCATTTTCTTCTTCCTCATTTCTTTGATGCATTTGGCTCCATACATCTAACATCTATATGCCCTCACTAATCTCCCATCTTCTACTGTCATTTCTTCTTTCCCCTACTCTTGTGTTGTCTACATGTTTAATGTAAGAATTAGTATATGTTAGGTCTATTTTCTTCTATGTATGCAGCATTGGTGACTTAGTCATGCGAGGCTTGTGTAACTACTGAGCTACACACTGGTCCCTAAATACTCTACTATGTTCAAATTAAATTAATCTGCAGTTACCACATCTTAAATTCCCTATCCATATGAGGTGTCAGCTCTTACATAGCTGTACACAGATGCAGTTCTTTGTTCTAACCACTGACCTTGAGCACAGTTTTCAGTTCTAGTTTAAGACTTGTGTATACTGTCCGTGGGACTAAGTGATCTTTGAAACCTTGACATGTAGCAATTTACGAATGCCAGCCACTTGAAAGAACTATTTAGAGAGTAGATCTTTTCCTTTATCAAGGGTGTGCTATGATCAAGGACAGTAGTAGTATTTTAAGCTTAAGGCTGAAAGTGGGAGACTTGCTCACAGAGGCAGAAGGAAGTTTCACACGTCTATGATGATACATTTTTCTGTGTCTTTAAATTTGTGGCTACACTTGTTTCCTAAAACTCCCTCCAGACTTTGCTGATATTTCTTCACAACCAAAATAGTCACTCTCTTTAGTTAAGTTTAGCTTAATTCCATTCTCAAAATGAAAAGCAGTGGAAGAATATCTTAACTCTACCCATATTTGAGACTGAAACACCTTATAAATGAAGTTATCTTATTAAGTAAAAAAATTCATAGTCAGCAGTGCTAGTATGTCTTGCCTGTGGTTGGCTTATTAACACACCTACAGAAATGCACATGAACGTGTACAAATCTTTATCTACAACCCCATTCTCTGCAGATGACTAAGGATAACCCAGACAACCCCAGATCAAAATGGTCTACTTCTAATGTTCTATCTTTATCTATAACCCCATTCTCTGCAGATGACTAAGGGTAACCCAGACAACCCTAGATCAAAATGGTCTACTTCTAATGTTCTCAGACTTTTTCCTTATTTTGCTCTTTCTCTTTAAATGGCAATGTCCTGCCCTCTTTAAAACTTGTGTGCTTTTCTGTTAGCCATTCTGTGGATTTAAACATGGTTCTCATGCTGGCTAGGTAAGTGCTCTTCCACTTAGATGTGTTTGCAGTCCTCCTTTTCTTACTTTACTTTGAGACAAGATCTCACTAAGTGGCCCAGGCTACCCTTGACAGAACTCGCTGTTAGGCCAGCCAGACTTTGAGCTTGGTGACTCTTTTGCTTCAGTCTCTGGAGCAGCTTGGATCATAAGCATGTGTCACCATGCCTACTATATCCTCACGTCTAGCAAACTGTATTGGAACAAGAGAAGATTTGATGCCAATTGCTTCAGGATGTCATTGCACAAATCCCTCCAGATCATTGTCCCTGGCTGAAAGTCTAGATCATATTCCTATGAGTATTTACCTGGCTATCACCATCCCTGGCAGGTGAGGTATCTAGGTAGAAGGAATGCGACTTTAGAAAGAATAAAGTGTTTAGTACATTTTAAATCCTGACTTTTGGGTATTTTGCTAGATTTGCCCATCCACTTCATTAAAAAGCAACTCAGGTGTGAAATTTCCTTTGCCAAAATGTTAATTAAAATTTCAAGCTGAGTTAATGATTTAATAGAATAGCTGAACCAACATTTGAAATGTCATCTCCTGTTTAAGTTAGAAAAGAAAGCTGGGCCTGGGACTGTAGCTCTGTAGCTAAGTACGTGCCTAGCATGCATGAGACTCTGGCTTCAATCTTTAGCACTGTCAAAAACAAAAGGTGAATTAATTACAATAGTGACAATTATTCAGCCCCTTTTAAGTTTGTACATTTGAAGAATCAAAACCCGAACCATTTCTCTCAAGCCATTTAGGTCAAGTTAAAAGAAAAAATGGTGCATTACTTTGCTTAATACTCCACAAGATGTTTAAGACACGGGTTCTCAGCATTAAACAAAACTGCTAGCCTGACCTGCAAGTTGCTGGTGTAGGGCCCATAGGTTTGCAGTGACACAGTTATATTTTCTTACCAGTTTTGTTTAGACTAAAAATTACCCTCCTGATTTCAACTGGATGTGCTTCAAATCCATATAGAATTCAACTGGTGACTTAGTAGCAGCCTATTTGAAGCAACCAAACCACAGAATGAATTCAAGAGCACCAGCCACCAGGGCAGCTCTTTCACAAATTTACCTGAGTATGGAATAGGCAGTGAGCATGGCTCAGTCAATCCAGACTCAGGCCTGACTCAAGGTTATCTTAGCTACCTTTCGTAATGAAATAAATAAACAAAGTGCTTAGTGGTGTCTGGAATATAAGAAATGTTCCATAAACACAATTTGCTTATAGGTAATATGTGAATGCTGTGGTATGGTCTAAGATACAAACCTACTTTTCTGCTCTCAAAAAGGTTGTAAAACATTGCAACATTAGTTGTTGTCTCCTCAAACCACAGGATCTTGTAAGTCCCTCACATAACACAGAACAGAAAATAAGAATAACGGTTAGATCAGTACTATGTTCCCTTCCCCACTTGTGGCCGCACACGGGTACGTGGCTGTAGGTATGCCGAGGTCTTACCCTTCATCCCATGGGGCCTCCAGACTCCACCTCTGAACGCTGTGCAGACTTTATCACTGTTGTATGTATGCCTGATAGCAGAACCCATGAGCATGCACTTTTCCCTATGACAGCTGCAACTGGCTTCAGAAGACATCAGCATAGGTTTATGATTTACGCTGAAGGCTAGCCAAAGTTCATTACCTTTGGTGGTATCCGATGACACACTGGGGTATTTGTCCCCAAGGGGCTGTTTTCAACACCAGGCAATTCTCATTACTAGCTCCATACTTATCTGTCTCAATGTTAGAAAGTGTGAGAGTTACTGCAGCAAGGGTCAGAAATGAATTTGTACTGAAATTATTGACATTCAAGAACCTTGGATTATCTAAGCTATAAGCTATTTTAGCAGCAACTCCTAGTCTTGCACAAATGGATGGAAGGATCTGGCAAGGCACAGAGTCTATATCCAGGTTCAGTGTCCAGTGTTTTTACTGCAAAGTCCAGTGTCCATTACTGAACAGAAGAATTCCTAGCTACTGACTAACTGCACAGAACACTGTCTGTAGAATGCTGTTTTGTCTGAGCAAGCTTAATAGAAAAGATGTAATCAGATTACTAAAAGCAAAGAAAGTTTGGAGTATCATATTAACTATTTCATTCTTCTTTGCACATAAACGCTTGCTTGATAAGTGCCTGCCAGTCCAAAAGAGCTTGGCCTAAGACTTACTTTATTTTAACATGGCGATGCAATTGTCAGGGAATAAGTTTTTACCTCATCTCTAACTTTTTGGTGGTTACCTCTCCACAAAAATGCCAAGGCTGTAAATGACTAAAATGCCCAAATTAGTATGTAGTCATCTCATTCAGAATCAAAACCAAAGACCTTATATAAGTGCCTTCCATCCCTTCTCTTAGCTCTTACTCGGTCCTTAACACCCACTGAAGCCAACTCAGGCCTCAAAGCACTGGTACCAAAGTGTGACCTGCAGAAGCCACAAACAGCAGATGAGAACATGCTAGAAAGGAAAATTCTCAGCCCCACCTCCCCGCCCCAGACATTCTAGGTGGAAAGTCACCACGGGGCAACCTAGCATCTTCCAGCAACTGTGCCCATTTGATGGCTGGTTGGTTAGCTTTTGAGTCAAAGCCTTGCTTTGTAGTCCAGGTTAGCCTGGAATTTGCAATCCTGCTTCTGGCTTTCAAGTACTAGGTGCAACCCCAAGTTTGTGAACCCCATCTGACACACTGTTATATAACAGCCCCCCAGTTATTCTCAGATATTGTTGTGTGTATTCTGTTTTGTTGTTATGGTCTTAACCCTGCACTAGGCTTAATTTATTGTAGGTGTGTAGATAGTCAGCCCTGTACATGCAGGCAGCTGGGTTGAACAAAAGCCAGGGAATGAAGAACCAAAATCGCATGCAGAGTCTAATTCACCAGCCTTTGCTTCTGCACCAAACTAAACCCAGAGGGCTGCGACCCAGTGTTGCACAGCTTTCTCCCTCACTTCCTGCAGGTCTCGAACATTCCTCTTTTATAGTAAGTCCCGCCTGGCTGATTAGTGGGCACCTCCACTAGAACACACTCTATCCTTTCCAGTCAATCTTTCTCTGTTTGTAGGATAACCACTTACACTACATATCTTAGTTCTTTTCTTTACTGTCTGCCCTTTGGCCTTTTAGAAAGTGGTGTCAGATGGGCAGGACGTTCTGACTGTTTTGCCCTCTAGTACCTTAATACAGTACTTCATGCCAGAGGTTCAGAAAACATCAATTTAATAGAATGAGTGAGGTTCTTCATGAGTTTAAGCAAGAGGAAGAAGTTAAGAGGGGAAAAAAGTTCATGAAATGGTCCATTTTTGCTGTTTGCTACAAGAATATTAATGAGATACCATGGATTTAATGAAAAACCTGAATTTTGAAGAAACTTCAGAGGAGCCATTGACTCTAAATGATGTTCTATGCCTGACAGAGGCCATAAAAAGCAAAACGCTAAGGTCTCTCCCTAGATATTTGTGGGATTCAGGGGGTCAAAGTTAATGCTTTGTTCATGATTATCACATAGTCCACCACTAATCTCTAGCCCTAGCCCAAGCCATGAGACAGTGTTTTTTTTTATCATATTTCAATTTATCTGTCTTAATCTCATTACTTTGCTAATTTTATGTTACTGTACAGGAGTTCTCAGCTCAGGGATAATTTAAACAACAAAGTGGTACTAATTAGTAAGCTCATATAGAGTAATGACTCACATTTCTTACTGAAGGCTTGATAGTTCCTGAGCTGAGCTGTGTCCACGCTGCCAATACGATATGTTCTTTCTTCTTCCACGAGTAAATTGAAATTCACCAGGACACTCCAGTTCCTTCGTTATTCACTGAAGTTGCCAAGAGAGGCCTGGAAGCAACTTCAGAGAGCAAAGCCTTCCAGGCGGTCTCACATTTAAAAGCACAGAAGGACAAATCACATACAATAGAATGCATGGGTAAGTTGGACAACTGTACATTCTCAAGTAACCAAACCTCCATCCTACCCAACAAGTTCCTTCATTTCCTGTTTGAGTACTTTCCCTACCTTAAGTATAACTGTTATGATTTCTGTCACTATAACCTAGTTTTGTTTGAGAATTTCATGTAATTAGATATATGATTACATCTATATATAATTAGTGAATGATATAATACATCATAAACTTCTTGGTGTTTGGCTTATTTTGACTCAAAACAGTATTCCCCAGGACTCATCTTCCTGACTGATTATTTCAGTGATGCAGTCCTCTCTAGTAAATGGTATTCCATCTATGAATACACACAGTGTGTCTATCTATGCACAGCCACTTATAAATAAAAACTGCTTTGTGCATTCATTCATTTTGTACTTCCCAATGGAAGTAATGGTTCATAGAGCTAACTTTAAAAACAAAACAAAATAATAAAATAAAACTACTAACTCAGTTTTCAAACCAATTAAACCACTTCAGCAACACACAAGTTCTCCACATCTTCTTTCAAACATCATGTTACCAGTGGTTTAAATTTTAATCACCAGGGCTGGGCAGTGGTGGCGCATGCCTTTAATCCCAGTACTTAGGAGGCAAAGGCAGGCAGATCTCTGTGAGTTCGAGGCCAGCCTGGTCTA
>LOJH01019664.1:10491-21112 GCA_001685095.1 Ellobius talpinus | reverse complement strand
TTTATTAACCAATGAAAGTAACACATAAGACAGATGACCCTCCTCCATCACTGCACTCCCTGCCTTTGCCTTGCAAATCTTGCAATCTTTTGTTAGTCAAAAGATTAGCAATCTTTTGAAAGACAAGCCTGCAATTTCTTTTTTCTCAAAATTTCCCAATCATTTCACAGGTGAATTAACCAGTTTTAATGCCTTTCGAAATGCATTATAACTCTCTCTCTCTATGAATCTAGTTTCAGGATCTCAGACTCTTTTTCTACTTAATCATCATGGAAAGAAAATTCTTACAGTTTCTAATTTCATCCTTAAATTACATGGTCACATAAAGTTATGAGTTAGCCTGCATTACACTCCACCCTGACATCATGAGAATGCCCTTTGGTTGCCCTTAATATAATATCTAATCATATTTGTATAATATAAACCTTATATTTATTTGTTCTGATCATCATTTGATATTACACTTGATCATGCATATGTTTTTGTCTTTGATTCACCAAACTCAGGTAGGGCTAGCCTACTTCAATTTTAGGAAATAATATCCCCATAGGTAAGTGCCTATCACCTAATTTTATATTAGATATGAACATTACTGCTCTCTCAGTAGCCCATAAAAGACTTCTGGAACACATGTCATATAGCATCCTTTCATATATTTCACTAGGTCACTGTTCTTTATAAATGTCATTTATCATATATTGATTTTTTGGGTGTTAAGTTTATATTTAGTTAGTCCTTGGGATATGCGCTACAGTGCATGGGTGGCGTAAAAAGAACAACTTGTGGAAGTCAGTTCTCTCCTTCTACCATGTGAGTCTTAGAACCAACGTTAGGGTATCAGCTATGGTGTCAAATGCCTTTATTTACTGAGCCATCTACCTGGCTTATTTCTTCACTTTTAGATTATCTTTAACTTATTCACCACTAACCTTACAAGCTAAAATAATGCTTAAGATGTAAAGGAAATAGACCTAGGAAGACTACACATTTTATTACTTGGAAGTAAACTGTGCCTTCAATGCCCTTGTTTTTATTTTTTATGTTATGGTTAGTTTTAAATAATGTACATATGCTTACTTATTTTATCTTCATCTTTATTTTATTCATGATTGTGTGTCTAATAAATCATGAAATTACTGACATGTAGTAAATGCCAAAAAATATTAGTTACAAGAAAGACACCTTGAAATGCTTTTAAGTTTCATACTTTTTTGATTTTTAAGCACTTCTTATTTTGTAGTAAAACTTTGAGCACTGACTGATCTTAATTTGTATTCTCTGATTTTCAATTTTTGTAAGCCTTCTCGTGTGTGAGTGGGAAAGGAATTTGTGTTGGGGCTGATTTATTTCTACAGGATTACGGCTTCTTTTCTCACTTTTTTTTTGTTTCAGAAAAAGTAGTATTCATAAATACTGGCTGAGGCTCCATAAGCCTATTCCCTATAGTGCATGTTTTATTTCCAAGAGCCTGGGGTGTGTACTTTGAAATTAATTATGATGTTGCCCTTCTAGTTATAGTATCTGCTGTATTTGAAAAGTTAATAGATAGAGAATGATATTGAACAGAGCACTGCTGGCTCAGGCACTGGTTCCTATGGGAAAGGCATGGCCCTTTTCAAGTTTAAAACATCCCTTGATCACTTTTTTTGGCTTTGACAAAGGAAAAGAGGAATGTACAATATCAGGCCATTTGTTCATCTGAAAGAAAGGCACCGAAAAGCTTGCACTCTTGCCATTCTTTGCTTCAGAAAACCCTGTCAAGTGTCAGCTTTTATAAAACTCTGACAAAAATGGAGATTATATTTTAAAAAACAAGAAATTTAAACAAGTTAAAGATCAAGGGTTGAGAAAATAATTAGTATTAATTGATATTTCTATAAAATACTAATGCTGCACTTTCTACATATAACAGCTATTTTCTAATCCTGTATGAATAATGATGGCACATTGAAATGTATAATTGATTTGTGTCCAGATCCAATCATAGTTACACAAACTGTCACATTAAACTTAGTGGGTAGAACATCAAAAGAAAAAGACATGAATGTAGGCAAGGGACTTTTTGAAGGGAAGACAAGCAAGAGTAATTGCAATGCATTTTATTTTATTTCTTTTTTAATGCAATCATTTATTTTAATTTTATTTTGCATTTTAATCACAGTTCTCCCCCACACCTCCTCTGTCCCTCTTGTCCCTCCCCATTCTACCTCCCTATCTACTCCTCACAATAAATAACAGTTCCCATGGGGAGTCAATAAAGCCTGGCACATTGTTGGAGCAGAACCCAGTTGTGGATCTCTGCATTTGGTTCCATCAGTTACTGGATGAAGGCTCTATGATGATAGTTTGGGTTTTCACCAATCTGATTACAGGAAAAGGTCAGTTTGGGCACCCTCTCCACTATTGTTAGGAGTCTTAGCTGGGGTCATCCTTGTGGATTCGTGGGAATTTCCCTAGCACCAGGTTTCTTCCTAACCCTATAGTGGCTCTCTCAATCAAGTTATCTCTTTCATTGAGCTTGCACTCCATATTAAAAAAAAACATTTAACAAATAAAACATAGCAGTGAAATAGGAAATTTCTCTTTATCACTTATTTATTAAATAAGTATTATCTAATAACTTATTTTTAAAAATTGTCATTTCTGTGTCTAAGAAAAAAATTAAATACAGTCTTTTATCTGTAACCTCCAAGAGAACTATGAATGAGACATTAATCAAAATTCATTGAAATAAATATTATTTCAAATGTAGTATTAATTAAATCCAGAGTGCATACATGTGGCATGTGACATTTCACTGTTACCTTCAACATGACTGTACTGTAACTGGTTTTCATTGCCATCACATTGTAAGTAAATCCTCCATCCTTCACATACATGTGTGCACCTGTGATAACACAAGCGTAAGCCATCTCCTTCGTATTTCACAACTTGTATTTTTTGGATCAGTTTATTTTGTCCTAGAACAGTCTACAGCAATATTTTCAGAGTCTGAAATCTGCACTTCTGGTCAGTACCTGATATTGAAGAGCAGTGGGGTGTTCTCTCCGGGCTTCTTTGTTAGGATTCTTCAGCCTTATGATCATCCCACATGCAGAGGTATTCATACAAGAATGTTGTGCTTTCCCCACTCCTCATAATCAAAATGATAGGAACTAAAGGGTTAGAAATAGAAAACTATTCAGTTTCTTAGAAATACTATTGTTCATTATTGTTAAAGCAAAGAAAATAAAGAAATTTGAAAAATAGGATGAAAGTGTAAGCCAGTGTTCATTTTAAAATTGCAAGTGTGTCTGTGTACATCCAAGAAAAGCTTATGGAATTATATTTTAACCTGAAAAATTAAAAATATAATATTTTAAACAACAGCACATTTATGGTTACCTTGGAGTATGGGAATGTAGCTCTTTTATATAGATGTTTTAAGTATATTTCAACTTTCCAGCATAAATATTTGTATGCATGTGTGTATATGGAATTTGAACACAGAAAAAATTCAGGGCTGATACTCATTGTCAGTTTTATTCTTTTACCAAAAATAGCACACTTTCTTCGTGGAATGCTGAGACAATTTTAATTTGATCAGACAGCAGAATCAAGATGAAGAGGCCTTGCCTAATGTTATATTGTGACCAGAAGGTGACACCTCAAACAATGCTTCTGCTTCTGGAGAGGACCTGCTGGGTCAGCAGGATGGCAGCAGAAAGGACCAAGCAGTAGTGACCCACTTTGGTCAAGCTCTTAGCCTGTGTAGCCCCTCCACTGATGAAGATGCCTTTGTCACAGAGCCCTGATCACCCTGCAAACAGAAGACATGAGAAACATTAAGTCTATGAAGCAGTTATCCTGGATTTTTGGTTTGTTTTATCCTGCAAATGCTGAACATTTTGAGACTTTGTTACATTTATTGTCATACACTTAATTTCATTGTTATAAATTTAACACTTTTGTTCAGTGTGAAGATAATTTTTATCCTTAAAAAATGATTTCCTACATGAAACGATTCTATAACGGTGTTGTTAAAGAATATATTTGGAACATATACTTTGCAAATATTTTTTTCAAATGGCCCTTAGTGGAGGACATATCAGCACTCAAATTCTCAGACTTCATGGAACCACAGTTTTAATTTTTGGCAAGAGCAAAATGCTCCTTAATTTTCTAAGTGATAAGGTGTATTCCTTGGTGCTATAGTTTAGTTTAGTCTTTAGAGTAAGATCCCCATTTTCCTGAATGATACATTAACCACCTAATTAATGAAGAATCCAATAGACCATCATTTAAAATGTATTTTTTAAAAAGTCAATTAAAGTTCAAAATTTTAAAGTTGTCTTGTCATATTTAACATTTGAAGAAAAAAGTATACCAGACCAAAAATCAGTGTAAATGTTTTAACTGTATTGGCTTCCTATTTGTCATTTAATTATTTATCAAAGAAAAACTATTTGATATCCATTAAATCTTTTATACCTTCAGACTTATTTGATTCCATGTGTGGTTCAATTTTTAACTCATATTTATAGTCATAAATAATACAAGCAAAAACAAAGTAAGAATTTTTTTTAATTTTTCTTATTCCATTTATTTATAAATATGTTTTTGTATGTTATTCTTTAATGAGAAGTATTTGAAATAAACTTTTTAATCATTTATTAAAACCAAGAGCATGATTTAGATATATAGCTACTCGAAGTGCTAATCTTTCACTGTGTGCAGTAACTTTTACATGAACTATATACAGCATCATGTTGTTATATAATGTAGGGATTTATTACCTTTCATCGTTCCGGATCATTACTAATCATACAATCCCACTCCTTTAAAACATTTTTCTTTTATTAATTTTTTTCTTTCTTTTTTTTGAAACAGATTTTTTTTTCTGCGAAACAGTCCTGGTTGTCCTGGAACTCACTCTGTAGATCAGACTGACCTCAAACTACTGTGATCCACCTGCTTTTGCCTCCTGAGGGCTGGGATTAAAGGTGTCCAGCACCATTGCCCAGTGAAAATTTTTTCATACAATATTTTCTAATTCTAAGTTCCTTTCCCCAAACTCCTCTGAGATCCTCCCCTCCTTCCTCCATCTGAATCCATACACCCCATCTCTCATTAAAAACAAACAAACAGGCATCTAAAAATAATAATAAAATAGAACAAAATAAAGACAAAGTATAATATGGCAAAACAAACAAGCAGAAGGAAAAGAGACAAAGAAATAGCACAAAAAACAAATAAAACAAGGAGACACATATATTTGTGCACTTAGGAATCCCATAAAAAGCCACAACTGTAAGCCATTATATATATATATAGGATTGTAAAGTATATAAAAGCATTCTAAGAGAAAACATTATGAGATAAAGAACTTGCAAAAATGATGCTTAGGTCATTTTTTTTTGTTGACTATCTTCTTCTAGCCTGGGATCTGCCCTTAAGAATGGTTTGTCATTTCCTGGGGAGAAATTATTTTTCATTTGGAAGTGATTATCAATTGGAGGCTGCTTTTGGGTTAGGGATGAGAGCTTGTGTCCTTTTCTCCCCTCAGTTAAATGACCCCCATTTGAAGTAGACCCATGAAGACTGTGTGCATCCTGCCACAATCTCTTTGAGTCCATATGTGTGTTGGTCCTGCTATTTAGAAGCCCTTATTTCCTTGGCTCCATCCCCTCTGGGTCTTAAAACATTTCTGCCTCTTTTTTAGTGTTAGCTGAGCCCTAAGGGAAGGGATTTGATGGTGAAACCCCATTTAAGTGATCAGAGGTGTCTCACTATTTGAACACTGTCCAGGTTTGGGTTTCAGTTTTTGTTTTCATCTACTGAAGGAAGAAATTTCTCTGATGAAGAATGGGCAAGGCACTTATATCTGAGTAAAGAATATTGTTAGGAGTTAATTTATGGCAGAACATTAGTATTTGGTTTCCCCTATGTCCCTGGCCTCTCTGTTCCAAGCTTCTCAGCCCCCCAGTCAGTGTTGGCAAAAGGTTCCATCTTATGGTGTGTGCAGTAAATCCAAACAGATATTGGTCAGTTCCTCTGGCAAGCTCTGTGCCACTATTATAAAAGTATACCTTGAAGGTGGATCACCATTGTTTACTGATGAGTTTGTATCTGGGTAGGTGTTTAACTTTCCCCTTTGGTACCATTTAGAGTACCTCCTTCAAATGCATGAACATTAGTCCACAGAGGGGGAAAGTTATAGTAGCAGCTAGATTTCTTGGTGTTCAAGGAGCTGTTATGCTGTCTTTAGCTATAGGGCATTACCATCAATTTATGGACAACAATCAATGTCCTTGGAAACAGCCTGAGGTATTTGAGGATTCTCATAGGGCTGCTTTAGCTAATAGCTCAATTAACTGAAACCCATTCCTACTACCAGAACTGTCCTTCTGAGATGAGAGATGTCTGAATGAGCTCAATCCACTGTGAATTGGCAATTTCATTTAGAGGTCCGTAATACATAGGTGTGTGTAGTTTAGGAAATTTTTACTATGTAGGTATCCTTAGTTTTAGTGATTCTTTCTTTGAATCCTCTCTCCTCCCCCACCCTATTTGATCCTACTGTCCCTGTCCCTAGCCTCATCCATTACTGACAGAGGTTTCTGCCTGTCTGGTAATACAGCCATTCAGTCCCAAAGGAATGCACAGAGGCCTACATTAGTTATAAACTGGTTGCCCTATTATCTCAATATTTCTTACTAACTAACTATTACATCTTAAATTAATCCATAATTCTTTGCCTGTGTTAACCATATGGCTTGGTAACTTCTATCACTGAGGCATTCTCATCTTTCTTCCTCTGGGTCTGGATGATGGCTGAAACTGAGCCTTTCCTCTTCCCAGAATTATTTTATTCTGGTTGTCCCACCCATACTTCCTGCTTGGCTACTGGCCAAGCAGTGTTTTATTAAACTAATACAACTAACAAATCTTTATAGGGTAAAAGACCATTGTCCTACAGCATTTCTCCCTTAATTTTTCCATTTCAAAACAAGGACTCTGAATCTAATCTCCTTTGCTTAGATTTTCCCTGACCATTATCCATAACAACTTGTAACCAACACTATAAACAAAGACATATATTCACAATCCATTTTTCGGGAATGTGGGCATAGTTTACAAGGCTACTTCCTGCTGACTGGGGGTCCTGATAATCTTATGGGGACATAAAGAAAATTTAGGATTATGGAGAAGTTCTGACTGGAATTTTCTGTGAGGCTTGATCATTCCAGCTAGCAGTTTTAAGGCTTTTCTGAATGTAGAACTCAGAGGAAACTCCAAAAGATGTTTTCTGAAATGTTGGATCATCTGGGCCATCCTCTTGAGATTTTTCAGAGTGTCCTCCTTGATCAAACCTGATTTTTCTTAATGCAGAATGAATTCACAGTCCCACATTTCCTGTGAAACAAAAGCAAAACCTCTTTTCTAAAGAAACATAACTTTTGACTTAAATTTTGAAGCCAAGGCATCTTCAAAATATATTTGTTAGATGAATCTATTTTCATTTATAGTCAAGTGTCTCTTAGCAGCAGTTGTTCCTTCCTTTGTCATCAAACAATTCAAAGACAACATAACATACAGTATTCAGATTCTCTGTGTAGTTTCTATCTTTACATGGCATTATTTTAACCATATTTCTTTTATTTTTACTTTTAACTTTTGTTTTTTTGAGACATGGTTTTTCTGTGTATCTTTGGCTGTGCTGGATCTCACTCTATAGATAAGACTGTCCTTAAACTCACAGAGATCCACCTGCTTCTGCCTCTCAAGTGCTGGTATTAAAGCTGTGCATCATCACACCCAAGTACCCTCTTTATTTTCTTAAGGACTTTATCCTTTTTCTTTTCTCTCTCAAGCCTACATATAATTTTAAGTACACTTTAAACCATTTAGAGTTTCTTTTCATCTGAATCTATCTTTACTTGTATTTGGTGCACAGATGTTAAGAATTTCAATTTGCTTTGTGTGGATATTTTCTTTAATAAGGATGTAGTCTCCTTCACTATATCTTCAGATTAGATTTGGTTTGAAGTCTATTTTGTTAGATAATAAAACAGCGACACCAGCTTTCTTCTTAAGTATATTTGCTTTGAATAACTTTTCCTACTATTTTATCCTGAAGTGATGTTTATTCCTGATCTGATTTTGTGTTTCTTAGGTATAGTGGAAAGATGGATACTATTTTAAGATCCAATATATTAGTCCGTGTATTTTTATCAAAGAATTGATGCCACTGATATAAAAGTCATCAATAATCAATGTTTACCCCAACTTTTTAGATTTGCTGGCCTGAGGCTATTTAATCCTTGTGTTTTCATGGTTGTGATTAACCTCTTTAAGTCGGAGTTTTTCTTCCAGTGCCTTCTGTATAACTTAATTTGTAGATAGACTTTATTTAAAACTACTTTTATTGTGGAATTTCTTTCTCCATCTATTGTGACTAAAAGTTTTGCTGGGTATGGAAGTCTAAGTTGGAAACTCTGGTTTCTTAGAGTTTGTAGAATGTCCTTTGAGTCTCTTCTGGCTTTTACAGTCTCTATTGAATAGGTGGTATTATACTAATGTCTGTCTTTAGATATTATTTGGTCTTTTTCCTTTACAGCTTTCATATTCTTTATTTGTTCTTTATCTTTAGTGTTTTGATAATTATCTGTGATAGGAATCTCTTTTCTGTTCCAGTCTGTTTGGTGTTCTGTATGCTTCTTTTGCCTTGTGCCTTGATAGGTATTTCCTTTATTAGGTTATGTAAATTTTCTTCTATGACTTTGTTGAAAACATTTTCTGTGTCTTTGACCTGAATTTCTTCTTCTTCCTGTATTCATATTATTCATATAGTTGGTCTTTTCATATTGCTTCAAATTTCCTGACTATTTTGTGCCTGAATTTTCTTTTAACTTAACATTTTCTTTGAGTGAGGTATCTATTCTGTTGTCCTCAATGCCTAAGAGTCTTTCTTCCATCTCTTGTATCTGATGGTTAGATTTAACTGTGACATGTTCAAGTTCATAAGGTTTTCACATTCATTTGAAATAAAATTCATTTCATTTCAATTTTCCCTCAGTTTGGCTTTGCTTTAATGATAACAATTCCACATTTATGTCCTGAACAGTCTTCTTAATTTTTTCCTCTGTTTATGTTTTATAGATTTATTAATATCCCCTTTAATGTTCATGTGCATATCCGTATTAGCTATTTTAAAGACTTGTGCTTCAGCTGCACAGCATTTTCCAGGTCCTACTATAGTAGGACTGTTTAGCCCTATAGCAGACATGATTTCCTGGTTTTTATTGATGTGTACATAAACTACACATATTTCTAAAGATTTACTAGTAAAGCATCTTGATAATCATGTGTATATATGTACACATAGATAGGAATATCTATATGCAATTTTGCCACTTTTCAAAAGTGCTGGTTTAATGTTTTTAATGATGTTGAAATTTTAATACACTTTTCAAAAGAACTTTAAAAACATTTTATAGTCTCCTTTACCTCCAAGTCCGGCTAGAACTTGTTTGCTCTATTCCTTTGATGTGGACTGTTAATAAAAATGACAGCAACTTTATTAATAGGAATGATGCCAATGTACTTTTTGTGAACTCCACACTATCTTTAAAGCTATCAATAGCCTTTCTGTCTTTCAGTCATTATATTTCATTACTGTATGATCTTCTCATTTATTATTAAAAGGAACAAAGAAAAACTTATACATAGTTAGTGAGAAAGTGGGAATATTATTTTCCACACATCTATTCTTCTTAATGCATATTCTGTTATTTCTCTTTAATAATGTGTATATACATATTATAGCAGTTAATTAAATTTCTCTTAATTTTTAAGAATCAAATCATTAATCAGCTCCTGCAACCTTGGTGGAAATCTGAAACACAGCTTGCTCCAATACTGAGGGGACTAAGAGGTGAGTGAACAGTCACAAAGTGGGACATCCCACTCTATAAAACCTCCACAATGGTACAAAACTCCTCTGAGACCCTCTCCAAACTCCCTCAGCTTTTCTAGACATCCAGTAGATAAGTTTCTAACCCTTCACTCAACCCCATCCACCGGACCCTCCAAGTTACTAGCCCTACTCTGCCTCCAAACTTTCCTATCTTCCTGCAATCTGGGGGAAATCTTAAACACAGTTTTCTCTAATACTAGGGGAACTTAAAGGTTAGTGAACAGCCATGCAGCAGGACACCCCACTCTTGTTGTAGGAAGCTGCTTGTTCATTTCCTGGCTACCCAGACTCCCAAAATAATCACACAGAAACTATATTATTTAAATCACTGATTGAACTATTAGCTCTAGCTTCTTATTGGTTAACCTATTCTATTATTTTATATTTTACCATGAGGCACATGGCCTACTGGCAAGGTTCCAACTGGCAGCTGGCATATTTCTCCTATGGTGGCTCCATGGCATCTCTTATTAATTTTGCCTTCTTTTTCCTAGCATTCAGTTTAGTTTTCCCTGCCTAGCTTTACTTTGCCTTATTACAGGCCAAGGCAGATGCTTTATTCATGAACTAATAAAAGTAACACATATGGAGAAAGATCTCCCAAAACATCTCCCCTTTTCTGTTTAAATAAAATGGAAGGTTTTAACTTTAACACAGTAAAAT
>LOJH01019664.1:0-10439 GCA_001685095.1 Ellobius talpinus | reverse complement strand
TTTTCTGTTTAAATAAAATGGAAGGTTTTAACTTTAACACAGTAAAATTACATAACAAAACATGTATGAAGCAAGAATTATGATTATAATATTTATATTTACTTTATCTTTTATTATAAATAAGACAAACTATAATTACAACTATCTATTCTTTATTTTTTTATTTTTCCATTCAAAGATTTACACTTCCTTCCCTCCTCCCATTCCCCTCGGCTCCCCCATAACTATCTATTCTTCAACTCCATCAAAGACTCCAGAAGGATATAATATTGCATAAGTAAACAGGAGGTGCATTAAACACACTGTGTCTCATTTAGAGGTCTTTTATGTCTGAATTTGCCTTATTGTGTATTTGTAATTCTTTTCTGTCCTAGAGAGCTTTTAAAATGATAAGCAGCTTGGTCACAGCAGTGCTGGGTGCTGGCTCTTCCTCTCTCTGCTTTTCAAAATGGCAGAGGTAACATTACCACTAGCTCTGGGACATCCAAGTAGGAGCCACTCACCACTTTAGATATGAGACAGAACATGCAGCACATAAACTCTTTTTTATCTGAGAAATAGCTAAATATACCATGAAGCACACTTTGTGGCCTGGAAAGATCTCTTTGTATGGCAGCAGGAATCTGCCATGCTTTCCTGCTTGTGCATGCCTAGTAGACCTGATTCTGCTGCTTAGGGTCTTAGCTGGGGTCATCCCTGTGGATTCCTGGTCAATTTTCAAGGGCCAGGTTTCTTGCTAACYCCATAATGGCTCCCTCAATCAAAATATCTCTTTCCTTGATCTCATATCTCTCCTTCCTCTATTCTGACTATCACATTCCCTCAAGTTCTCTTCAATCCTACCTCATCCCCTCATCTTCCCCTTCTCCCCTTCCTTCTACCCCCCACCTCCATTTATGTAACTCCTTATGTGATGCAGGCCTGCTTTGAACTCACATATCCTCTTTCCTACATATTGTGATTACTATTGTGATTACAACTATGAGCCATAGTGCTTGCCTTAGAAATTATTGTGTGATGTCATAAAATTGTGGTATTCTATTATGTAATTCAACTACAGCTAGAAAACATATTGTGTGCTATAAACAAATTGTCTGTATGATGTATATAAACAGAGTTTATAAAAGTATGTATTTGTAATAACTTAAAGATTTGGGAATATCATTTGCTTAAAACATCAATTATAAAAATCTTCATGCATTTGTGAATAATACCTGTTTTTAAGTCTAAATTTTCAAATTATCTTATAAAGGCAATTGCAGCATATATAATAAATTCTCCTATATTCTATAGTCATTTCTATTGATTGCTATTGGGACCAAGGTTATTTTTACATATTTCATAATTTTCAAACAGACTTATGTTATACTCAATGAGAAACTCTGTATGACTTTCAATTCATTCATTTATAAAATACCCCCTATTCCTCTAATTGAATGCAAAGTAAGTAGACCAGCACAAAGTCAATAAGATATTCTGGTTAGTTAATCTGCTCTTGAATAAAATGATGGTTATGCATTCTGAAATTTTTTAGAAATAGGACCAGAATTGATAAATCTTTATGACAGATTTCTGTTCCCAATATTAAGCCCTTCTGCCAAGGCAGCAAACCAAACCAAACTGAATTAAGAATTAAAACTTCAAATTTAATGAGTAAAAATTCCCAGTGGGAACCACAAGGCTACTACATAGGAGAAGACCTTAAGTACCCTTAAGTACCCTCTCAGGGAGGAGCCACTGCTTGGTGGGCTTTCTCAGGGGCAGAGTCTGGAAATATTTGGTCCAGGGAGCAGCTGCTTGGTGCACTGAGTGAGGGTGGAATTTGGAATGGGTCCCAAGCTGGAGAGCCCCAACACTTCAGAACATTTGTTTTATGAGATAATGAGAAAAGGGAATACAATTCATTGGTTCACCTTCTCAATACTAAAGAAAGCAATTGACTGAGGATGGATTAGGTTCAGAAGCATACATGATCATAAAGAGTTTTTCTATGGGAACATCAGAAGGCATGTGACTCAAAGTCAGTCAAGCAGGGACATAGGGAATGACTGTATAGTAAGACTTACATGTGGGGAAGCAAAGGGACAGTGAAATCTCTTTGATAATTAACCACTATTTAAGGCATCATCATTTTCCAAGTCTAAAGCAGCCATCTGTGATGAGCAAAGTGATGTTCTTCCGGATAAAATGTTAGTAACAGCAGAAACAAATATTCTCATGTTTTCCAAATACAATGTAGTCAGCATTTTAGAGCTTGTGATATGTATAGTCTCATTCATAAGTAGGCTGATGTTGGAATAGAAAAGTCATTTTATCAAAATGTAAATATGTGAGCCTGATAATATCTCAATAAAGCTGTTTTTAAAAGTAAAAGTCTGCACCCTTGCTCAACTCTGATCTAATATGCAACCATGCCATAATATGGAAATAGCATCACAGACTCTTGTCATCCATATATGAAAGCTAGATTAACATTTAATAGAATTGTTAATAGATCCAAGCACATCTATTGGGGAATGGAAGATATAATTCAGAATGATGTTTACTTAGATTATCAAGTTCCCTCATGATAAATGATTTATACTTTACCATTCTAAAGATTGATCAAATAGGCAGCGGATTTTTTCAGAAAATATGACTTTTTCATGATGTCATTCAAATGACAGCTGAGGTCATGGGTATATTATAACCATGTTTCTTTTCATCATAGCTGAAATATCTTTATGGCATTTAATAGAGATAAAAGGGAAAATATGCATTCTGTAGGGTCCAAATGAGAAGACCAATTTCTACTGACACCATCAAATTTGGTTCAAAAGAAGTCAGAGAGTGCAGTTCTGAATTGCTGTATTTCCACAAGCATTTTATTGCTCTTTCTTCCATTATAAAAATGGCAAAGAGCTCTGAAAATGAAAATTTTTCCTCAGGGACAACTTCATACAGATTTATTATCTTGCCTCAAAGGAGTTGGATTGAGCCATTTTTACAGCCAAAAGTTACTTTTATTTTCAGAATAGAAAATATTTCTCTTTCAGCCTTGCAATGTGTAGTGAGACCATTCTGCTAAGGACTTCTGCCTCTAATGTCTCCACTAGGAAACACTCAGCGACATTAGCCAGAGCTTTCCCAGAATTCCATTGAAGAACATCCAGATATATATGTGGAATTCTTGTCAGGCTTTTGAAAGTTTAACCAAATGGAGATGCTCAGTCTGATACATATGATGCTCCTGCCACAGAGTCCGAGTTTCATGTATCTTCCACTTTCATACTCTTACTTGTGGCTTCTAGATCTCAGGCTACATGATTTTATTTTTTTTAAATTTTAATGTCATTCATTTATGTAATATCTTGTAACAAAGTGCCAAATATCCCAGCCTGGCCTCAGACTCACTAAGAATAGTCTTGAACTCCTGATCCTCTTGCTTCCATCTCTCCGGTGCTAGAATTGCAGGTGTGTGTTAATACACTCACATTAAGAGTGTGATTACTTAAAAATAACCTTAGCCTTGTCTAGTTACAGATATTTCACACTGGGGACTTGATTTCCAAGTCTGTAAGCAACTATGCCTCCATTGCTTTGCTGTGTATAACTCTTCTACATCTCACAAGAGCTAGAAAGGGTGCCTGAAACTCAGAGGAAAGTTTCACAAGTATGTGCTTCCATATGTCTCAGTTCTTTGGAAGAGGCCCTCATACCAAGAATCTATCTACCCACGCACTGACAAGAACCTTCTTTGGTTGCCTCAATTCTGTGACTTTCACTGGAATCTGATTGGTGTGGGTTGTGAGTGGCAACTATGATTGCATCTCCATGGTAGAACTTTCTCTAAGTCTCATAACTCTCTGAGGCATCAATTGGAATCCAGGTAAACAACACAATGACTTAAAAGACAAATGCATACTTGCAAAAGCTTCTGCTTATTATGCCTGCTGGAAAATGGTATCAGCTGTACATAGCCAGTTTCTGCACACAGCTGAGGAGGTGAATGAAAGTTGATGAAATAGAAGGAACAAAATAAGTCCTGGTCAGCAAGTCACAACATCTCACAGGCAACTGAGACTCCTCCTGTTTCCATTAAAATGTCTTTCTTTTCTAATTGCCTAGGAGTTGTCTTTAATCTCTGTATTTCTCTATACACTCTGTTAAAAATCAGTCAAAATATCTTTAATACTAAGTCTTTTTTTCCTACAAGTTCTCCTTTTTTTCCTTTTTTCCTGACCCCAGTTGAGAAATGTCCTCCATTGTCTGTTCACATAAATGGAAGGTCTTTCCAAAACTCGTATCAAAACTGCTGTACCCACTCTTACTCATCATCCCCAAATCTGCTTATGTACTTATCATCGAACACACACATCTCTCTCTCTCTCTCTCACACACACACACACACCTCTCTCTCTCACACACACAAACACACACATACACACACACATACACACCCTTTAAATACATATTCACACACAAGTCATTTGCTTCTCTGATGGTTTGGAAGGACAAAGTCACACCACAATTTGGCAGGTCAGAAGATGTTCCTTGCTTCCACAATGACCTGATTATTTGTCCTTGTGGGGATGGATGTCACATCTTTTGATGGAAAAGGAGGAAAGATGTAATATCCTGAAGTTTCTGTTAAGGACATTAGTCAATTCACATGGGTACTTTCATTTTTCAGAAGACCATGAATCTCATTACCATTGCATTTGAGCAAAGTTTCACCAGGAATGTTTCAATGGGGATTCTATAACTCACAGCACAGCATAGTATACATGACTAATAATCTTATAATTTTCATATAAATCAATAGATAATGAATATTGTTTACCCTGCCAAATTTTATAGTACCACAATGCCCATGCATTATTCCTATTAAATTGATTCATAACTCTTATACTTACCCTATAAAAATTAGGTGCAATGATACACCTTTCATAAATAGAAAAATGTTTTGCTAAAGAAAACATTATTAATAAAAGTAATAGTGAATTAGGAACGTTTTCATTCTGTAATTCTCCCCAACTCACTTCCAAATTTACAAATCATTTCTCATTAAAATTGTTCAGAGCTATAAACTCAAATTCTAAGTCAAAAGAAAATTACAAGTGCTTTTAGAACTTATATGTGATTTACCCCTACAATGAGTTTAAGTTTTATAAATTGACCTGGAGCAATATTTCAGCCAGAACTTACAAAGAAGATGCTCCTGTGTTTCCCGACATTGTGGGTTAAATGTACAACAATTTCTTAGCACTGTTTTTGAAATGCATAAGGTTATAGATTTTCTACTATCAAATTTATTTTCATGAACACATGAGGATTTTCATTATTTCTTTACAGTATGATTTCTTGCCCCCTAAGGATACTGCCTGCCAATGCCCCTCAATCAGAATCTTACTGTAGAAGACATATATAGCACTCTTTACTTGTGCTAAATGAAAAGATGAGTTGCATGCTTTTTTGGGATCCAAGTGTTAATTGCTTCCTAATAAAAGCATCCAGTTAAGCTGTCTGCTTTGTGCTATGCACCATCAAGTAGAGGTTTCTGAAGGACACCTGCTAAGTTGATTGTGCTTCTAGATAATTAACTGAAATGAGAGAGACAACCAAAAACTCTGTAATACTTTTTTTTTATTTTCAGTATCTTAGTAGAACAAAAATTCCACAATGGCTTCATACTACTGAATTCTTCCTCAGCTAAATATTCATCACTTTATTCAGCTTACCACTGAATAGTCCAACATGGTGGAAGAGGGCTGTTCACTGCCTCTAAGCTGTGCACACTGCCCAGTTCTAAGTATGCAGGAGGTCTATGTCAAGCCATTAAGCAGTTTGTAACACACTGACTACAATCCCCTTTTAAAAGCATGGCCTCCTGAAAGAATCAGAGTTCACATTGACAGCACCACCCAGAAAACCAGCATTTCAAAGGGGTGAGTTTTTTTTTTTCTGCTACCGCTTAACCAGGAAAACTTTTCTTGAGCGAGCTTCAGTACACTGCCAGAAACCAGCAAGAAGCTGTGTTAAACTCTGTATTTTTGTCTCTAGAATTCCTTTTCAAGCCCTCCTAGGTTTTCAGTAGATTTTAGTCAACCATGTTGGTGCCAATTAGTTGTGAGGAAGCCGCTTGTTTGTCCTGGCCACCCAGAACTGAAACAATCACACAGAAACCATATTATTTAAATCACTGCTTGGCCCATTAGCTCTAGCTTCTTATTTGCTAACTCTTTCATCTTAATTTAATCCATCTCCATTAATCTATGCATCACCATGAGGTCGTGGCCTTCCAGCAAAGTTTCAGCATATCTGTCTTTCGCAGCAGCTCCAAGACTTCTCCGACTCTGCCTCCTTTCTCCTAGCATTAACTTTAGTTTTCTCTGCCTATCTCTTTTCCCCTATAGCTCTGCCATAGGCCCAAATATTATTGGTTCTTTCAATAACCAATAATATTTACAGCATACAGAGGGGAATCCCACATTACTTATGACATTGGGTAATCAAATCCAGAGTCCATTCTTCAATCACTGAACTGTATGTTAATCTCCTTTGTTCTTAGTATGATTACTAAACAACCATGCTTTTGCAACAATCCTTGAATGTTAATTTTTAAGGTAATTCCATCTGTGCCATTATAAGTAATAACATTTAAGTAAATTTCAGTATAATATTCAAATTTTGCTCATCCTGATATATTTTCATAACCCACACAAAACATCTTTTGTCTACAATTAAATAACAGGAAGTCAAAGGAGATAATGTTTAAAATTGAAACTAAATGAATTAACTTTTGTCCTAAGTTTGCTTTTTTGAATGTTAAATCTACATTAATTCATTTCCACAAGAGATGTAGTCTTGGATTAACAATGTTTAAGGTAGGTTATCAAATGTTCAGTCCTTATCAACATATGGTAATGTTTCCTAAACACCTTAAAACATAAAAATATTATGATGTGGGAGTCCTCTCTGTATGCTGTAAATACCATTAATAAATAAACTGTTTTGGACCTATAGCAGGGCAAAACTTAGCTAGGCATGGAAAACTAATCTAAATGCTGGGAGAAGGAAGGCAGAGTTTGGAAAAGCCATGGAGTTGCTGCCAAAGACAGATGCACTAAAACTTTGCTGGTAGGCCACAACCTCATGGTGATGCACAGATTGATATAAATGGGTTAAATTAAGATGTAAGAGTTAGCCAATAAAAATTTAGAGCTAAAGACCAAGCCGTGTTTCAAATAATATGTTTTCTGTGTGATTATTTCAGGTCTGAGCTGTCAGGCAGCCGGGAAACAAACAAGTGGCCTTCTTACAACAATATTGTGGCTAATATTACTAAAAGCAGGGGAGAAGTGTCTTAGTTTCATGGACATTGATATATGTAGACTCACATACAACTGCTAAGTTTCAGTATTGGAGAGATTGAATTTCATAAATCATGAAGAGCTAATTGTGGGGTTTCTAGTTGTAAAAGGTAAGGACTTGACTTAAAAATGACAGATTGTTCATAAAATGAAAAACCAACCTATTCCTTCCTTTTTTAACAGACTCTTCAAAGTTTCGGGGCACTGACTAGAGAGAAATATACTAATGTCCAAAACTATTATGAAAGCAAAACTTGTCCTTCCCTAGCATTCCGTGTAACTTTTGCCATTTGTTTAGTTGCATCAGAGAACTAAACTCTTGAACTATAATAAGAAAGCCATAGTGGAGCCATTTGCAGACTAGACATCCACTGTCTTCTCATCAGGAGTATTCATAAATACAGTGATTTTACACTATGCATGCAAACAAGTTGGTAGTCTATCTTCTTTAGAACAATTACCATACAGTTTTTCCCTTTCTATCTCTGAAAAATGTGCTTTAATTTGTATGAAGAATTGCAAGCCATTCTTTATTGTGCACAGCTACAAGAAGCTTTTTTAACTAATGGGGATGTTTTTCTCCTTGTTCATTTTTATTCATAATAAAATCCTCCTCACACTCTGTTGCATTTTTACCTTCTCAATCACATATGGGAAATTCTGCACAGAGTTTATCTTGGGTGCATTTTTATTCTATTGTAGATACTGTTAATGAAATAGTAAGAATTCCAAGATTTCAGCCATCACTTTTGTCTTTGTTTTTGTTTCCTTGAGAAATTATTATGGTTAGTTTCCCAAGACTGTCAGGATATTTCTGAATGCAAGTCACTTGAAGGACAGGAAGTTTATTTTGGAGAAGTGTTTCAGGGGTCTCAGACCATTGCCACTTGGACCTTTTACTTTGAATTTTTGTTTAGGCAGGGCATCATGGCAGAGGGTGTTCATCTCAAAACCACTGAGAAGTAAAGGCAGAGGTGAATCTGGAGTCCAATATTTTCTTATAGGGGATAACATCCAGTGTCTCTTTGTCTTTATGTGAGACTTCACCTCCTCAACTGTCCAAAAACTCTCCACAATGTCATCAGCTGTTAGACAAGACTTTGGGGGATATTTATTATCTAAACTGTAACATATTATCGTCATTTACCTTTTCAGTATGAGAAAAATGTCAACGCATTTCAATGTAAGAACATGAAAGGTCTAATTTAAAATGTTATTGACACATACATGACAGTTTTAAACACTGTCAATGCCACCAGCGATTTGTAGACTTTAGCAGCATACAAGATTGTATTTAGAATAATCTTTACTTAAAGACTGAGTTAGTACTAGCAAGTTAATTAGTTAAGCATATGCACAAAGGTGGGGTGATCCTTATTGTTAATTATATTGCACATGCAGATACCTGCGGGAATCCAAACAGTAGTATTAATAATCACTTTTTGCCCTGGGGTACAACTAGTCAGCATAGAAATCATAAAGTGTTGTTGCTAAGAGCTATTTCTCCCACTATGCAGAGAGCTTTTACTTGCTTCTTATCACTTCTGCATTTTATATGGTCTAATATGCAACAGAAATTTATCTTCTCTTTTACAACTATTGTCCAGAAAATATGGAATCTACTGACTGTCTGTAAAAACTGCCTAGTCCTTTCTCACCCTTTTACAATAAGCAACTTTATGAACCCTTCAGAACAAAAATCTCCAGATTTACAAGCTTAGAGTTTTGAAATGTTTGAGTTAGAATATAAAGAATGAAAATGCTGTTGTTTATATTAGTAAGGATTTTAGGGACATTTGTTCAATAAAATAGTCCATTTCTACTCATTCTGTGCATAATACATTAATTTATGATGTATATTCTCAAACCCTGAGAAGCCTTGAAGATTGTCTTCCATAAAAGGCTTGGATCCTACAGTTCTGGAAAGGAAGTTGAGTACAATGAAATGACTATTTTAATATAAATTGATTTAAACCTTATAATGTTTGAGGTTCATGACTTGGAATAAGAGTAGAAATGAGCATAGTAGTATCCTGAAAATAGTTTTGATAGATGGTAGCCAATTAGCACACATATCATACCAGAGAGAGAGAGAGAATTTTCTATTTTCTATTTTTTTTCTTAATATTCTTAGAGAAATCATTGTAGGCAAAAATAGATCTTCAATGAACTATATTTATGCAAAATTTTACATATGCTAAAATAAGGGAGAAACAGCTTTGAAATATAAATTATCACTCAGTTTATGACCTAATATCTTATGTTCTGTATTATTGTTAGTTAAACCACTGAATAGTTTATATTTCTAAGGCACTCAAACTGTCCAGAGAAATCATAAGGACAGTCTTTCCATGGAGGCTATCCTCCTAAGGAACATGTGCCCCATCTGCAAAAGGAGATTCTAGAGAAATTGTCAGCTGGTGCTGTGATGAAATATGAAGAAATACTGGCATAAGATTAGATCATTTCAAGGAAATTTTTGAAAAAATTAAAATAAAGCAATTATTTAATTACTTAGGTAACTTCTCAGAAAGAAGAAAAATGCCCAAAATAATGCAGACAGATTGCTTCTTGATGAGAACACTACACAATAGATGCAAGCAATAAAGGCTGAACAGTGTCAAGAGATGTTGATATTGAATAAAAAAACAAGAAGCATGGGGAATAGTATAATTCCCCAATTGGTAATTACACTATAATAAAGAATGTAGCAGGACAGGGTGAGAAGTCATAACCCAAGAATTAAGTAAGGTTGGTGTTAGTTGACCTTCTACCAAAACAAAGGCAATTTTGATAAGGACCTAGCATAAAGGAACACTTGAAGACTCTTCTTAAGTGTGATTAAAGACAATAAGAGATAATGAGAAGGGGCAAAGTAGAAGGGATCAGCATTGCCAGTTCACAGAAGATGTGAATATTACATGAGTCTAACTAATCTTTATAATCCAAAAGAAAATTATAGAATTAGTTTTCTACGGGATCCTTCAGAATGTCTCGCAGACTCCTTCATGAATCAGGAACCCCGAAAGATCCTCTCACCTTTAGGCAAGTTCAGCAGTCCTCTCTCTGCGGGTTCTTTGTGTCCAG